>JBBPKF010000476.1:0-11960 GCA_038089175.1 Binderoboletus segoi | reverse complement strand
ACATCTCCTCCTCCTCCTCCTCCTCCATCTCCCAGACCAGGATCTCCCATATCCATAATCTCTCCTACATCATCCCCACCTAGGATGTCTGAAGTAAAGTCTGCTCTCCCAGATGTGTTCTCAGGGAAGTCCAAAGACACTCAGAGATGAATCAAGGCCATGAAGGCCTACTTCAGTGTCAATGCCACACTCTTTTCAGATGTGAACAAGCTTCTCACCATGCTGAACTGAATGGAAGCAGGAAGGAGTGCCATGTTTGCAGAACATTGGTATGACAAAGTTAACAATGCCACCATCACAGTGGTAGATAAAACCTTTGACAAGATGGTTGAAGACTTCTTAGCAGTGTTCCACCCCATTAACATAGTATCAAACACCTGGTTCAAACTGGACTACCTGTTATGCTGCAAGCAAGAGACTTGTGAGTTCTACTAGCACATGGCTAGGATTTCTACAGCTATGGCTGGATGACATACAAGGTAAGAGCACACTATTCCAGTGCAAGCAGACCAGGTGAGAGAGCACCCTTCAGGTCTGACACTACATGGGGCTAAACAATACCCACAGTAGAAACAAGAGTTGGTGTCATGGCAAGGCAACACTCAAGGACACAGCTGTGTGAGATGGTGCACACCACAAGGTTGAGATAGCTAACTTAGGGTAATGAAGCCTAAGAAAGAGACTTGCTCTGATTGCAGGGGAATACAGAAAGAACAAGCTACAGGACACCATGCATGGTAGTGACTTAAGTACAGAGAGGAATGACTCAAGGGCTGGCATAGAATGTAAAAGAAGGCAGTGGAACTGCTGCAGATAACATCATATAGAATGTGAAGGAAGATGAAGGAACTTGACACAAGATGGCATGATCTTATACAAGACTGTGCCTGGGTAGGCTCAGTAAGAGGGATAGTGTCCATATTCAAGAATGTAAAGAAGAAGAAGTAAGTGAAGTGTAAGAAATAGTAAGAACGTACATGTGACCCCATGTAATATGTGCTGGAGCCAATTGTCTGTAAGGAAAAGACAAAGATAGTAGTGTAGAATGATGAGTGATGAGAAGATAAGGGAAAATTGTAACATTACCCCCTTGTTTAGCTGGAACATGCCATGTTCCAGTCAATCTGATGGTGCCAGGGGTTGTGTGACTAGCTCTGTCCTTTCTTTGAATAGACAGTCTGCTACAATATGGCCTTCTTCTCCACAATGACCACAGAAATGGGAGTTGCACCAACATGCCCAGTGATTGGGGTTCTACTTCAAACAGAAGAGGCATTGATATTTCAGGCAGGAAGAACATGTATGCCCATAGTCAGCACATAAAGAACAAGGGAGGAATTGAGGGTTCTTTGGGTAATCTTCCAATTCATTGCTGAAGGAAGGGTCCTTTGAAGGACTTGCTGCCTCAGGGACATCAGGCATGGATCTTTTCTGACGATGAAGAGGGTTGAACTGTCATTGAGACCTATGGTCCTCACTACATTTGGGATGAAAAGGGGCAGGTGTGTTAGAGATGTGGTTGATGAGAGAAGTGAGAGAAGGGGGTTCCAGGATGAAAGGGATTTCTTCGAAGTATTCTCTATACTCATCTTCAGAAAGACAAGGATAGACATCAGTCAAGAGGTCCCAGAACATGATGGAAGCTAAACCATCAGTGATATTGGCTAGTCTGGCATTGTGGATGGTGTTTAGTAGTGACTGGTTGGCTTCTATGAGGGCTTGGTTGGTGAGCCTAATGTGTGCAGTGGAGTTGAATGAGGAGGAGATGTTTGAAAAGGAGGCATGACAAAGTGCTAATCTATGATAAGTTCTGACCAACCTGGGAAGAGTGGCAGAACAGAGGAAATGAATATTATGTTCGATGAGAAAAGTAAGGCCAGGGTCCTCGAGACAGGCTACATAGAAGTGACATTGAAATGGAAGGGGGAGATGATTGATTCTTAGTGGGATGAAATCTGGGAGAATGATGGGGCTAAATTCATGAGGAGAAACTTATGTGAATGCTGATGGCATCATTTCTTCAGGTGTGGGGGACATGGTGTTGTTGTGGATACATTCCATGAGTTCGCAGGTGGAGGAATGAGACAAGGTGGGGGATGAGTGACCAGACATGTTTTGTTCTTTGTGGTAGTTGTTGGTGACCTGTTGCCAGAAGTCAGAAGGAGTGGGTTGATAGGAGAATGTGCAGATAAAAGGCTGCATGAGGATTTTACAGGGAGTGCTTTCTCTTATATGCTTTCAGGAGAGTTGAGGCTCTGCTGAAATTGTCTTCGGGTTCCCATGTGTCTTCCACCAATGAGTATCCCTTTCACCTGATCAGGTAGTGGCATCTTCCTTTTGTGCCACAGTGACTCATGATTGCTTCTATTTCATATTGTTCTTCCCTGTCTACTTCTTCTGGGGGTAGTGCAAGGAACAGGGTTCTGTATTCTTCCATGCTGTGGAAGGGAGATAAAAGGGATGCATGGAAGACTGGATGGATCTTCCATGTCAGAGGTAGTTTGAGGTGATATGCCCACAGGGTTATTACCTGTTTGATGGTAAAGGGGCCATACCTTCTCTGCGACAGTTTGGGGGTTTTTCTGGGGAAGCGTAAGTTCTGTGCTTCCAGCCAGACTTTATCTCTGACTTTCCATGTTGGAATTTGGAATTTGATATGGTTCTTTATTGTCAAGGCAGCTTTTTCATGTGCTGTAAGGGCTTCCATTCTGGCTTCTTCTAGGGTTTCCAGATGGTTTTTTAATTTGGGAATGAATGTTTTGTTTAGGGAAGGATAAGCGTGTGGTTCATAGCTGAGCATGATGAAGAATGGTGTTTGATTTGTGGAAGAGTGGGTGAACAAATTGTGACAAAACTCAGCATATGGGAGCATTTGAACCCATTTCATGGGTTGGATTGTGCAGAACATTCGGAGGTACATTTCTAACTCCTGATTCATGCATTTGGTTTGTCCGTCTGTCTGTGGATGATATGCAGTGGATAGGGATAAGGTGTAGTTGAGTAACTGGGCAAGTTCCTGTGTGAAAGCCAAGGAGAATTGTGGTCTCCAATCAGAGATGACCTTGTTGTAGAGGCTGAATCTGGTGAAGACATGTTTGAAAAAGAGTTTGGCAACACCTGCCACATTGATTGTTTTGATACATGGGCAGAGAATTACCCCCTTTGAAAGGCCATGGTTGACCACAACCATTACTGAATCTAGACTGTCCATGACAGGGAGATCTGTGATAAGATCCACAGAGATTTGCTGGAATGGCTTTGTGGCATTGGAGGGAATGGGAGAATATTGAGGGGATGTTGGGTGGGTGTTGAGCTTATTTGCTTGACATTGGGGGCAACCTGCAATGAATTTCCTGACAAAAGTGGCTAATCCGGGCCACCAGAAGTCATGCATGACTCTGGTTTGAGTTTGAAATACACTGCCATGACCTGCAGTGGACATGCAATGGCAATGTTGAAGGACGTTGTTGTGGAAGGGCTTGGGGACATAGAGCCTATTTTGGAAATATAGCTGGCCTTCCTCAAAGCACCAGTCAGACATGGGGAAACAGGGAATAGGGGAGATCTTTTTGTTCAACGCCTGCAGTGCAGTGAGTACAAATGGGTCTGAGGGTGACAATTTGGCAATTTTGTCAGCAATAGCCAAGTCCAGGGTTTTGATGAAGAGTGTGTCAGGGAGGAGTGTGACCTCAGTGTTGTCATCTTCATATGTTGCAGGATATGGGTAGTGGGAGAGTGTGTCTGCTGCAGCAACTTGTGCAGCAGAAACACTGATGAATTGCAGATCGAAGTCCTGTAGGAAAAGCATCCATTGTGCCTGTCAGCATGAGAGTTTGTGCAGCAAGTGGAAATATGTGAGGTTTTTATGGTCAGTGAAGACAGTGATGGGGTGACCTGCTCCTTGCAAGTAGTGCTTCCATGTTTTGAGGGTGTGGAGGACTGCAAGTAATTCATGGTCATAGATGTCCTAGTTTCATTCACCATCTATGAATGTTTGGGAGTGGTAGGCACATGGGTGGTACTTGCTGTTGCCATCTTTTTGTAGGAGAATGCCTCCTGATGCTACAAGTGAGGTGTCTGTCATGATTGCAAAGAGTTTGGTTGAGTCTGGCATTATCCCCCACTTCCTGCTCTCTGACTGGCAATTTGACCAAGGACAATTGTATTTCCAGAACCGGTTATACATTCCTAAACAATTCCACAATAACATCCTTCAACACTGCCACTGCACGTCCACAGCCAGACATGGCAGCATACTACGCACACAAACCTGTGTCATGAGAGACTACTGGTGGCCTGGATTGGCCACCTTTGTTAGAAAATTCTTTACTGGCTGCCCTCAATGCCAAGCGAATAAGGTGAACACCTATCCCACCACACCCTCCTATGCATCTATCCCCTCCTTGGCAACCCAACTCTTCCAACAGGTTTCCATTGATCTCATCATGGATCTCCCTGTGGTCATGGGGTATGACTCTGTCATGGTCATGGTCAACCATGGCCTTTTGAAGGGGGTAATTCTCTGCCCTTGTATGAAAACAATTGACACCAAGGGAATTGCTGATCTTTTCTTCAAACACATGTTCATCAGGTTCGGTCTTCATGACAAAATCATCTCAGACAGAGGACCACAATTTGCATCTGCCTTTGCCAGAGAGTTGGCTAGACTCCTTGACTACACACTATCTCTCTTCACAGCCTATCACCCACAGATGGATGGACAGATTGAATGCATGAACCAAGAACTGGAAATGTACCTATGAATGTTCTGTGCCACACAACCATCCAACTGGATCTGAATGCTTTCCTACACAGAATTCTCCCACAACTCGTCCATCCATTCATCTACAAAACAGACTCTATTCTTCATCATGATGGGCTATGAACCCTGAGCATACCCTCCATTAGGAAAAACCTTTCTTCCTGAACTTAAAAACTGCATGGAAACCCTAGAAGCAGCCAGAAATGAGACATTAGCTGCACACGAAAAAGCAGCCCTAATAATGAAGAATTACATCAGATCACACACTCTATCATGGAAGGAAGGAGACAAGGTGTGGTTAGAAGCACAGAACTTACGATTCCCTGAAAGAACCCCAAAACTCACCCAGAGAAGATTTGGCCCCTTTACCATTGAATGAGTAATAACTCCATGGGTGTATCATCTAAAACTCCCAGCCACCTGGAAAATCCATCCTGTCTTCCATGCATCCCTCCTATCCCCATTCTGCAGCACAGAAGAATATGGAACACTGTTCATCAATCTGCCCCCAGAAGAAATAGATGGGGAAGAACAATATGAAATTGAAGCCATCATGAGTCACAAAGGCTCAGTGAGGCAATGCCACTATCTCATGTGCTGGAAAGGCTATTCGTCCACAGAAGATACATGGGAACCTGAAGGGAACTTCAGTGGACCTTCAACTTTACTAAAGGCATATAAGAAGAAACACAGGCTCTGACCAACAGCATGCCCCTCTTCAACTTCATCCCCTCCAGTAACTGCACCCCCCAAAACTTCTGGTCTGACATCACCACAGAATATCTACGAGAACAAAACATGACTCGCTCCTCCTCCCCCACATCATCTCACATGTCCACCCACGAACTTGCAGAACATATCTGTAACAACGCAGTAATCCCTCCCCCCGAAGAACCATTGGAAGATATGGAGCATCTCCATCAGCATTCATACTAACCCCCACCATTCCATGGTCCAACATCATTCTCCCTGATTTTATACCTCTCCATGTCCATTGTCTCCCCCTTGTCTTTCAAAGACACCTTATTGTTGCAGTACTGGAAGACCCTGGTTTGACTTTCATTGTAGAACACAATTTACATTACCTTTGATCCACTACACTTCCTGGACTAGTCCAGACCTACCACCAACTCGCTTTATGCAAAGTTTCCTTTTCAAATCTCCAACCTTCATTTGCCAACACAGCTCATATTGGACTCACAAACCAAGCTCTGATTGAAACCATGCAATCCCTCCTCACCATGCTCATTTGTGCTGGGCTCCCAGACATCATAGATGGCCTTGCACCAATCATGTTTCACAATTTGCTCCAGGACATACTTCCTAGGTTAACAGAAGAAGAGTTCAAAGAATACTTTGAGGAAGTTGCATATGATCATCGAACTTCCTCTTCCCCTCCTCCAATCCCCATTCCCCTAGCTGATTGTATCTCCTTCCCACCATTGTCCTTTCATCCTAGAGCCACACTACGTCATTCATCCCAACAATGGTTCAGTCATATATGTCGAATGTGGACCAGAAAAGAAAAAGAAACCACATCCCTTGTTGCAGACTATTCTAAAGTGACAAATCTCAACTATGAATTGAACTCTGATAATGACTTGTCCTATGTGACTCCCTCCCCACACATGATATGTTCTCTGTGCAAAGAATGGGGACATTTTTGTTCATCATGTTCAAAATATACCTGCCCCTTCTGTAAAAGAATGAATCCCAGACACTGGACCCACACTTGCCCCATGAGGTTTTATGCCCATTGCAGTGAAGAAGGTCATATCATTGCAGATTGCCCTTTCAAAGAGTGCACATCACTCATCACTGAACCCCCTGCACCAGGAATTTGACTGGAACATGGCATGTTCCAGCATAGTGATGGGGTAATGTTACAATTTTCCTTCTTACTACCTTTTGTTGTTCAGTACCTTGTCCTCATGTTCATAGACAATTGGCTCAAACATCTACTATGAGGAGTCACAAGTACGTTCTTGCTTTTTCTCACTTTACGCTTACTCCTTCTACTATATGTTCACTAATATGGACACTTCCCAAAATGACTTGGGTTTAGCTGCTTTCTGGAGACTGGTTTCTTCTACCTTCCTTTGTATTCTATACCTAGGTTATCTGCAGCACATTAGTCACATCTTTCACCTCATCATCTGATTTCTCTGACATTCTATCACATTCCATATGCCTGCCCTTACTTACCTGCTCTCTGTACTTAAGTCACTACTGCACATTGTGTTCTGTATCTTGTTCTTTCTGTACTCCCCTGCAATCAGAGCAAGTATCTTTCTTAGGCTTCGTCACCCTAAGTTAGCTATCCCAACCTTGTGGTGTGCATTGTCTCGCACAGCTGTGTCCTCAAGTATTGCCTTGCCATGACACCATTTAGAAGTTCAACCAAACAGTATTGAGCCCGTCAAGGTTGTCAAGCCCATAGAAGCATAATACCTACACACGGTTGTTCACTCTGCTATAGAGTGCTCACTCACCTTGAGCATCGTCCAGCTGAAGCTGAGAAAGCCTGAGTGCTTGAAGAAGTTACACAAGTCTCTGCCTGCAGTGTAACACTACCCCTATGACATGGAATCCACTGCTCAAGTCAAACTTGCAACCCTCCACCAGAATGACTTTGTGGATAGGAAAACCAGAGAAGACAGATTTCAAGGCTTTTTAGTTGAATTCCAGAACCTTGCTGCCAGAGCCAAAATCTCCAATGACCAATCCCTCATCCATTACTTTTCCTGAGGACTAAACCAGGCTATCATCCAACCCATCTGTATGATGTCCCCCATGCTGACTACCATTAAGGAATGGCAAGACAAAGCCATCATTTTTCACACCCAGAACACCCAGGCCAGAGCTCTCAGGAGAGAAAGACAACTCTTTGCCCCAGTTGTCTTTCATTGAGTTACCAGAGATCCAAATGCCATGGACATCGACTTTGTTCACCTTTGACCTGAAGAAAGGACCACCCTGCTTCAGGAAAAGAAGTGCTTTGTTTGCAAGAAAAGCAGATGTTGGTCATCTAACCATTCTAAAGGAAAAATCCTGCAATCAACTTATTGGTCTACTCATGTAAGAACCACCACCACCAAACCATCCTCTAGTAGAAGCTCAGGAAACTCCCTTGTCACCTATATCCAACACCTTCTAAATGAAAAAGGAATTCCCCATGACCAAATCATGCAAGTTCTTCAAACCTGTCTGGATGATGAAGGAAAGGAGACCAATCTGAAGGATTTTCCAAATGGAGAGTAGGAAAGTCAACACCTCCTCTCCAACATGTAGCTTCCATATTTGTATCTAGAACTGAAGGCCAATCCATGCACATTCCTGTCACCTTTCAGAATGAACAAAACCAAAAAGTTGATGCATCTGCCCTTGTTGATGGCAGAGCAACTGGCTGCTTCATTTCCTGGAAGTTTGCCTGATGAAATCATATTCCCTTTTTCAGATTATCCCAACCAATCCTCACCAGAAATGTGGATGGAATGGACAACACAGGAGGAATGATCTGTTACTATTCCACAAGAAAAATCACTATTTTGAGAGATAAACCCATCTTGACTACACAATGATTCCTTATTGCTAACTTGGGAAAAGAGGACATGATCCTAGGACACCCATGGCTGAACAAGACGAACCCTATCATCAATTGGCAAACTGGAAAATATTATTTAGATGAACAACCACCCACCCAAATGACTCTAGAAGAATGTGAACACCTTGACCAATATCTCACTAAGACCACCCTTTCCACTTTCACTGCCCATCAAACACCCTCTATGGAAGTAACTCTTCCTGACCAATACAAAGACTTTGCTGATATATTTAATGAGCCTCCAAAGGGAGAACTGCCTCCATCTTGAGGACAATTCAACTTCTTCATCCATACAAAGGATTCATTCACTCCAAAAGTAGCAAAAGTTTACCCACTTAACACATCAGAACTCATAGCATGCTGAGAATTTGTTCACAAAAATGTGGAAAAAGGAAAAATAGTACCGTCTTCCTCCCTCCAAGCTGCTTCTTTCTTTTTTGTAGCCAAAAAGGATGGAAATCTTCGCCCTTGTCAAGACTACCAATACCTAAATGAACACACAATCAAAAACACCTACCCATTACCCCTTATCTCAGATCTCATCGACAGATTCAAAGAAGCCACCATCTTCACCAAGTTTGACATCAGATGGGGGTATAACAATGTCCTCATTCAGGAACAGGACCGATGGAAGGCAGCATTCATTACCCCAGAAGGACTCTTTGAACCTCAAGTTATGTTTTTCAGATTCTTGAATGCACCTCCTCACTTTCAGGTGATGATGAACCACTTATTCTGAGACATGATAGCCAAAGGATGGTTAAGTATATACATGGACAACCTAGCCATAGCCTCCTCCCATCTCCCTACTCATCAGGAAAGAACATGTTGTGTCTTGGAATGCTTCCATAAAGAAAAACTCTACCTCAAACTCTCTAAATGCACCTTCGAAAGCAATCACATGGAATACCTTGGTCTCATCATATGTGCTGGAACTGTCCACCTCAACCCAGTCAAAGTCAAAGCAATACAAGAATGGAAACCTCCCACTTCGGTAAAAGGAGTCCAATCATTCTTAGGATTTTGCAATTTCTACAGGAAATTTGTTTCAAATTATGCAAACATAGCCCAACCACTTATTGACCTCACCAAGTCTGCAGTAAACAGGCATTGGAATGATGAACAGGAGGAGGCTTTCCGCACACTTCAATCTATCATGACATCTGAACCCATACTTCATATGCCTGATGTGAACAAACCTTTCTCTATCATGACTGACACATCCCTGGTAGCATCTGAAGGGGTACTCCTCCAAACTGGTGACAATGGTGACTTACATCCATGTGCCTACCACTCCCAATCCTTCCTTGATGCTGAATGAAACTATGACATCTATGATCAGGAACTTCTGGCAGTGATTCATACTCTGGATACCTGAAAACATTACCTTCATGGCACCAGACATCCCATAACAGTCCTGACAGACCACAAAAATCTAACCTACTTCTACCAACCTCAATATCTCAATTGACAGCAAGCCAGGTGGCTCATGTTTTTACAGGACTTTGATCTCCAATTTATGGCAGTTCCTGCAGCAAGGGTCACCCCAGCAGATACCCTTTCCCATTATCCTTACCCAGCAATGATCTCAGACAACAAAGACGTCACCCTACTCCCTGAGCACCTTTTCATTCAAACTCTGGACAGTGCTATTGCCACCAAACTCACTCAGTCCACCACTGATGACCCATTCATCATGAATGTACTCAGTGCCTTATCAGAAGGTTCCTCCCTTCTTCCTCGTGCCTTCCCCATGGACTGGACATATGACAATGGTACACTCTATTATTGTAATAAAATTTACATCCCCAGCACACTCTGCAAAGATCTTGTTGCCCATCATCATAGCTCAGCCGCATTTGGCCATGGGGGAATCTTTCAAACTCAATCTTCAATTATGAAGGATTACTGGTGGCCCAGATTGTCCACTTTCATCCAAAAATACATCCAGGGTTGCCCCACCTGCCAGGCAAACAAAGTAAACACTCATCCCACCACTCCTCTGCTCTCCCCTATTCTGTCTCCATACACTCGCCCATTTCAGCAATTGTCAGTGGATCTTATCACAGACCTTTCCACCTCAGGGGGCTATGACTCTGTCATGGTCATGGTAGACCATAGACTCTCAAAGGGGATAATATTCCCCCCCTGTTCTAAAAAAATTGATGCTGAAGGGGTTGCCTCATTATTTTTCAAACATATCTTCCCTAGATTTGGATTACACAACAAAGTTATCTCTGACAGAGGACCACAATTTGCTTTCACATTCTCACAGGAACTAGCCTGACTCCTAGATTATGACAATGCTCTATCTACTGCCTACCACCCACAGATGGATGGACAAACAGAATGAACCAATCAAGAACTTGAAACATATCTCCACCTCTTTTGTCAACAAAATCCTTCTGCTTGGACAGACTTCCTCCCCATAGCTGAATTCTGCCACAATTCCGCTGTTCATTTCTCTACCAAACAAACCCCATTCTATCTAATGATGGGATATGAACCTAGAGCTTATCCACCAATTGGCAAAACCTTTCTTCCAGCTCTGGAAAAACACCTATCCCTTCTTGATTCAGCCAAAGAAGAAGCCAATGCAGCACATCAAAAAATGTGCCTGGTGATGAAAGATCAGATCAACTCCCACTTTAAACCTTGGAAACAAGGGGACAAAGTATGGCTGGAAGCAAAGAACTTACACTTCCCAGGATCTCACCCAAAACTCTCTGCCTGAAGACATGGACCCTTCCTCATTGAAAAAGTTATCTCCCCTCTCATGTACAGACTAAAACTACCCCCTACATGGAAGGTCCACCCAGTATTTCATGCATCACTCCTCTCTTCCTTCATCCAAACAAACGAATTTGGAACTCTGTTCCTGGAACCACCCCCTGTGAAAATAGATGGCAACTCTGAATATGAAGTGGAAACCATTTTAGAACATAGAGGCTCTAAACACCATCAGCAATTCCTGATCCAATGAAAGGAATATTCATCAGCAGAAAATACCTGGGAATTCAAATATAATCTGGACCACTCTTCCGCCATACTCCTTGACTACAAAGCCTGCCATCCCTCCATCTTCCCACCACCACCACCATGACACTTAAAGGAAACAAATATCACATCATCCTAGGCATCCTCCTCCTTGCTGTCCTTATCCTTGTCATCACCATAATCATTGTAAAAACACTATCACAAACATGACCTTGCCAAATCCTTCATCTCACCCATCCTTTTCCACTGCTGTTGAAATACAAATACCAGAAGTTCTACTGCATGCCTCCGATATCGTAAACATGAACCTCCCTCTCCAAATCAATTTCCTCCCACCCTTTGAATGTCATCTTATGATTAAAGCCTTTCTCCAGCATGCTTCTCTTATTCTCCAAATTGAAAACAACCCCACTTACTATTCTTCTCACATTTTACCTAGATTAGTTCACATCTACCTCACCTACTGTTCTCTATGCTTAGCCTTCAATTTCTCTCCAAACAATGTCAACTTCCCTGCAGCTAAAGCACTCCCCTCTGCCCTCAATCACCTTTGTAACCAAACCCTAGACACCCTGTATGACGAAGGGCTAGAAACAA
>JBBPKF010000474.1:0-11992 GCA_038089175.1 Binderoboletus segoi | reverse complement strand
GGTCCTCTGAACGAAAAGAGATGAACATGCACGTATGCGTTCCAAACGCCAACGACTCACGAGGTATGATCGTGATTTTGCTTCGCAAATCGGTCAAGCCAATCTGAGATATATCGACGCCGTCGATGATGATTTTTCCTTCCGTTGCCTCCACGAACCGGAAGAACGAGAGCGCGAGCGTGCTCTTTCCGGAACCGGTCCTGCCAAGTATACCGACCTACGTTATACGCGATCAGGATGGAACGTGCCGACTCATGACCACGACGCTGTCCTACCTTTTCGCCAGGTTGTATCTCAAAGTTGAGATGGTGCAACACATTGGGAAGCTCAGGCTGGAAGCAAAATTCCGTCGCTGTTACATGGCAAAGAAAGGTATACGTACAGCATATCTAATGACCAGGTCTTCGCATTCGATGTGACCATTGTGTGGCCAGGACGCATCAGGCCGTGGTTCCACGAACTCGGGTGGTTCCCGTTTGAGCTCAGAGTATTCCTTGACGCGTTCAAGTGCAACCTTGTCTAAAGTCAATGCACATCTTTAAGATGAAAGTCTGGATCTGCTAACCATAGATTGTTCAAGTGCAACGAAGCGTCGCACCAGAAACAAGAGCTAAAAGTACGTTCAATGACAACTGCAAGGAGCACGACTCAGAGATTTGGCTCACGTTGTGCATTATGCTAGAAGCGAAAGACAGGGCGAATCCAGCCAAGGCTGCAGAAATACTAGGGTAAAACACTGCGACTGTACCAGTCAAGCCGACGACGAGACTCGAGAGCAAGTTGAATCGCATCGAAAGCCAGCGATTCACTGGAGCACATGTCAATAATTTCGGGTCGTCCTCCGAATCTACCAGTACGCACCTCCCCACATCCAGTAATATGGATTCGCATTCTGCATGTAGGATAGGTATCGGGATGCAGTCATCGAGGGGTAACTCACTGTATCAACGCAGCGGATCATGTCGCGCAAGAATTTCGATGATGCCCCAAAGGCACGCAAAATCGCAACGCCGGCGATGGTCTCACCATAGATGGAGTATAATGGTGACCGGGTAACGGAGTCTTCAAATTGCGATGTCAAACGTCGTAATCAAACAAAGTCGTGAAGTTCCCACCGAGGCGTCTCATGTCTCGCGCCGTCTGACCATAGACCTTGGCCACTGGGGACACATCAGTCTGATTGACCACCAAGATTCATCAAGATTCGCTCACCGTTATAGTACAGAACGCTGAGAGCTAAAGCAGCAAGAATGAAAGGGAGGCCACCGACGACGCTGATCGTGATAATAATGGTTATCGCTGCTAAACCATAGACAATACTACGCCCAAAGTTGTCAGACATGGAACTGTCGATTCCTAGATAAAAACGATCGGAAAAAGCATTCCAAAACACGAAAGATAGCCATACCTTCAAAATCTTTGCCAAACCGGTTCAACAGGCGGCCACGGGACACAGTATCATGGAAGCGAATGTCAGCAAACAGGACAGTCTCCAGCAACCCTATTGTCCGCGTGAGTAAAGTTGTAGGATCCTCGGGATCATATTCTTACTCTTGTAGAGAATAGTTGATGCATTGATAGAACCAGTGTCTGTGTAGCTGGTCTGCATCAGATCTTGCAAAATGATCGACACGACTCACAGAGAATATAGAATCGGAGGACATTCAGGAAGAGCCCTGAATGGCATTTGAATAGGTTAAGGATGTTATTTCCTTTTACTTACCAAAGATTGTAACCTGTGGCTGCGTCAGAAAACATTCAATATGAATTATGATCGACATACCGCTGCATAGATGGCAATATAGTACACCGGCCCGTTGCGCTCAGATTCAGCAGGATCAGCACCGGACCACATCCTGATGAGGGGCTTTGCCATCACCAAGCTGCTCCGATCTGGAAGTCCAAAAACTTACTTTAGCCACCAGTTCTCCACAACTGGACTCAATGCTCCGAGTAGAAGGGAAAAACCGAAGATGACCCAGTATTTGTATCCTCCACAGGCTTTGATGTACGTCTCCCAAATATCTTGGCGGATATGACCAACCGCACGCTTCTCTTCCTCAATCAGCTTTCGTGGAGATTTCTTTTTCTCTGGCTCTGGCTTGTTCTCTCCATTCGTGAAAGCGGTCGAGCTTGTCTCGGAGATTGGTTCTGCCTCCACAGAGGCCGTAGCTTCCACTGTTGCAGGTCTTTCCACCTCCTCGGTGACGGGAGCTATGTCCTTTTCATCCGCCTCCCCTGCGTTGGCGTGGACGAGAGTGGACATGACCGACGAAGCAGTGAATGAGTCACGGTCACCCTGGAATGCTACACACCCGTTATCCAAAGCAACGACATAACTAGCGCCTGGAGCACACAACTGGACGTGGTGAGAAACCAAAATGACCGTCCGACCGCGTGCCAACTCGCCCGTCAAACATTCATTGAAAAGGTGGTGGGCTGTGTGAGCATCAACCGCAGAGAGAACATCGTCGAGAAGCAGGATGGATGCTCGCGAGTATACAGCACGAGCCAGGGAAACTGCACAAATGCAATTAATCGCATAAAATTGAGTATTGGTGGGACACGAGAACGTGCTTACCTCGCGCCTTTTGACCTCCGGATAAGTTAACCTTCAAAAACGCCTATCTGAGCACGGCATATTGGACAGTAAAAACAAAACCTACACCACGTTCACCAATTTCGGACTCGTCTCCGTCTTCAAGAATAAGAAGATCACTCTCAAGCGCACATGCTCGGATTGTGTTCCGGTACCGTTCTTCATCGTAAGGAAGGTTGAAAAGGATATTGTCTTCGGATAAATAAGCATTGCACCCGAACAGTAAGCAACAGATCAAGTTACCTTTGATGGATGCGTTCCGCAGCCATGCGGTCTATGGAAGTGATATGCCAGGTTTTATCTATGAAAAAGGGCATAGCTTACTTGAGGGACATAGGCGCAAACACCTTTGACCACCCAGTCTTCAGGCGAGGGTGCTTTTTCCGAGAAACCTGCAAGAATATCAGGCGGAGACCTGGGGCATATAACTTGGCCAGCCAGAACATCGGCTTCGCCGAGAAGTGCTGAGCAAAATAGACAAAGCCATACATCAGAGACACTCGAAGGCCAGGATTGCGGCGCTGAGGCGTACCCAATAGCAACAGAGTTTTTCCACTTCCAAGCTTCCCACATACCAAAGACAATTTGCCTTCCGGAAAAGACAAGGCGAGATCCAGCAATACAAATTTAGCCCTAGGAGTACCCGCGACGGACGGCGTAACACTGCCGCTTTGCTGAATGCGATCCTGGGGCCAAGTGATTGTCGCATTTTGGAGTGCAATTCGCTGGGACTGCATGTCCAAAGGAGGGACCGGATTGACCTCTACACCATGAAGGTACTTTTCAATGCGGCGGAGAGAGACAAAACCCTGTAAATGTTATTAGTCGATTAAGTGGACGATGGGCCGTCATTCCGTCTCGCCTGGAGCATATTAATGAATGTTTCTGGAAGGGCATTCAATGCAAACTTCATCTCGTTGAAAACTTGACGAGATATCAGAAATTTTGGGGAAATGCCCGCATGGACGCTTACCAAGAATCTGATACCGACTGGGATCAGTCAATTCTCGGGTACAGTAAACGAGCAGACTCACGGAAGTAAATGCAATTGAGGGGGTTAACGCCTGCCCACGAACAACCGCAAAATGCCAGAATGAGACGATAGTGACAATAATTGGTGACCCATCCCTTCAACAGACATCAAATTTGACTTCGGGAAGAAGGCAGAGGATCATACCACAACACATTGAATAATAACTCAATCATGTAACTCAATTTTTGATATTTTAGCTCCCTTTCCCGAACTTTGAGGACCTTTTTCTCGAAACTGCGTTCCCAGGCCATGAACTAATACAAGCGTCAGCTTCGCGCGCCATCGCGAATCGAGACCGTCACCTTGAGCATACGGATCGCACCCAAAACCTGAGTTTTCGGTATCATCAGCGGAGTCAGAACACGCGGCTTTCAGTAACCTCACATACCTCATTCATTAAAGCCACACGCTCATCACGAGTTTTCATTAGATTCTCTTGCGCGTTAACTACAACCTTGCCTCCATAGTGGTTCAAAGGTAAGAATAAGCAGATCACAGCAAGTCCAACGAAACATGATACGCCAAGTAGATTATAAAGGAACCAGGTACCGATGGCAATTTCAATTGGGGAATCTGTGGTGACATTAGTTGCACTGCAAGGGTACGATAATAGCAAGAACGGGTTCGCACCGACGAGTGCAAACATGTGCCACGAGAAATCACTAACGCGATCGACGTCCGTCGTCATGAGCGTCATGATTTGTGCCTTGCTTGAGAAATCATCTTCATCGTTGCCGCTATCCTTGCCTTTATTCTTGCCGTTATCCTTAGACGTATCCGCAGCACCGGATGACGACGCGACGTCCTTGCGCACAAGAGTCTTGCCGAATAGAGTTGTGTTCAGCTGTATCCTGAGACGGACTTGGATGGTAGTAGTGGCAAGAGACCAAAGTTGCCCTGTGACTTGATACGACCGTTAGCCGTCAACATCTCATCATGGGCTCATGGAAGTTATCTTACTTATGTCCACGAAAGCAGTTGAAAATACCATGCCGGCAAGATAGAACCAACCCCAACTGCGATCCTCTCGGTTAGGGTCCGATTCTAAGTACACAACAACTTGTCTCAGGAACAGCGGTGGTGTGTAGAACAAACCAGCAGAGACGGCAGCCAATAACATCAATGCGATGATGGGCAACAGATTAACTCTGAAAAGCCTATATGCGAGCTCCCAGCCAGACCCGACACGGGGCCGCCACCATCGGAAACCCCATTTGACGGTGCGTATAGTATGCCGCATGGAAGTGTATAAATAAGTACCCCGCATGTTGGCCGGAACGACCGGCAAGTCACCAATCTCTAGAGACTCGGAAGCGTAGCCAAGCATGACCACCTTTGTGGTATAGTTAAACAGTAGATGACTCCAGACAGAAGCCCCCGCAACACCGCTGACGTTGTTTTCGTCACGATTCGTGGACATTTTGATGATCTTGTCAGAGTAGAGGGTCTCGGAGGGATAGTGCAGATAGGGACCCATGGGAATCGTGAAAACGATGATGGTGGCAACGAAATAGAGGACCAGAACCATATACCAAATCCCGAGCAACGTGGACTCCTGGAGCATGGATAGGCTGATGGGCCGAGAAGTCGGCAAGATGGCAGTAGCGAAAAGGAACACCGTGGGCACAAAAGTCAATACCGCGAGATGAACAATGGACTCGGAATGAGAGCCGACTGCATCCTGATAGACAGAACGGCCGGCAAGCGCGGTGAGATAGAAGGCGTACGCGACGTGCAGGGCATAGGTCAAATTGCTGTCACCTTCTCCAGTAGAAAAGGTCCATCCTAGACCCATTGACTGGAGAACAAGGACTGCTGCAAGGAGCAAGGAAACCAGCAATTTCCAGAGGTGAACCTATGGCATGGAAGCAGGGATAAGTAAGGAAGACTAGGCAAGATGCATGGGTACCCGCCTTATTCCAAAAAGCTACTTCTTCGATTGGGTAGCCGTCGACAAAATCCTCTGGACGCGTCACATCAAATGGATCTCGAAGCAGGGACTCATTCTGTTCCCCGGAGGCTCGAAGTTGTATCTTTGCTGCCTGGGACCTCGTGAAGCGCAAGAGGAGGATACTCCCAATACCTATGGCCGCTAGAATTGCAGCAATCGGCAACTGGTATTGAGGCATACCAGTAGGGCCTAGAGTGTTGGTGCTTGAGAAACGTCTGTGAATGCTTACTGTAACGCCCTGTCTCAGTTCTAGAACAGGAAATATACGCGACAAGTGACTCCAGCTGATATAACCGCGGACCCGGAACCGAACACTGTCAAGGCTTGAAGGCTTAGCATGCATATCGTCCCGTCTTGAACCTCAGCCTCCATCAAAAACGCCTCATCATCAATCAATTCAATGAGGCGTGTACGCAAGTGCCCAAAACAACCTTGCAAGGCGAGTCACATTTGTGATGGCCCGTACTCAGCTCCTCAAGTCTTGAGACGATCTCCCCCAAGTTGCAGCCCCCAGGTCAGACGCCAACCGGGTTCGCCCATCTAGGGTGTGCATAAGATTGACTCGAGCAGTGTTTTCCCAAATGACGACGACCAATACCAATGTAGGCTGGGGCCAGTTATTGAGATTAAGTCTCAATCGACGCCTCAACTGAAATGAGAAGATCAATGTCCCTACTTCTGGAGTGACTCTAATTACATGTTGAATATTCCACGAAGATCAACTCGTTGTACGCGACAGGTGCACGAAAATGGTTCCAGCATCCTCTGTCCAACTTGAAGCTCACTTGTTTATATCAGTCTTAGTGGCAAACTCACAACATCGTGTACAATGGCGATTCCAGCTGGAGTACCAATATCACTGCATCAATTTTGCGAATCACACAGGCGCCAGTTGTCAACCACCCGCATTGAAATTGCTCGCTTATAAGGTATGCTTATATGACTCGGCTGCGACGTTATAAGTCGGCTACCGCTCCCGCCTCCAAACATGATAGAGTACGAAACCCAGCTCTGTGGCAAAGTACGCGATGCATGGGATAGCCGAGTCAGCCGCGGGTGACAGTTAGCATATGCAAGGTCAATATCCATGGAGTCAATGGGGTCAACGTGTCAAGATACCAAGTTTCGAAGTGGAATAACCTGTAACGACTAGACCGCCGCATTTAGCCGCTAAGCCAAAAGGCAGAAATACTGAATGGCTAGCATTCAGTATCACGGACGGTATATATGTTAGATACTGAGATCTAAGTTACATAGCCGCGGCTGGGAGTCCTTCTGATAAGCCCGAGGGATGCAGATATCCGGTCAACGATTTATAAAATGACGACAACCTAACGAACGCAAGATACAAACCGAGAGCGGGGCCGCGCATCGCTCAAGGTCGTCCGAATTTGAGTCGGGGGGCTCTGTAGTCTCCTCATCACCTCTATTTCCCACGACCTTCCATCGATCTTGACCGGAGATACAAAGTAGCCACGGTAGTGAGTCGAGGTTACGTGACGAGAAGATTGTTCTATTCCAAGGAGAACCATATGGCTTGACACTATTTGCGTTTGCACAAGAACACATGGGTGTGCATTCTCTGCTGTCCAGTACACCGTGAAACGGAAGCGCATGTTGCATTGATAACCGGCCCGGACCTTTGGTCAGTAACTGGTCCATGTGTTCCTCCAGACTCAGGAGTCAATTTCCCCTTCGATCTTATCCGATAACCCATATAATCAGTCGGTCGTCATGTTTGAGAAGTCGTAGACCACATCGTACGTGGTTTCCGTCAGGCAAACATTCGCTGCCGTCGTTGTGCTGATAGGTTTGTGCAACAAATCACGTGAATGTTATGCTGGTCACCGAGATGCACGCTGGATATGTAGGTGTTTATCAATTTGAACCACCCCAGGCCGCACCCACAAAAACGGGAGTAAGCAATGTGTGAACCTCGGAAAACGTTCCCTACGCCTTAACGCCGAAAACGGGGATGGGTGTTCACCTAATCCTCGGGCGAATCCTGACGGTAGCAAAAAGGTGGTCACCGGAGATGACCGGTTGACCGCTGCTCCAAAGTATAATAACTTGGCAGCAGCTTGGCCGGCTCGTTCCGAGGGCGCACATCGTGCAGCATCATCTTGGAGCGGCGTTCAATAGTTTCTCGGAGACTGGTCCAAAGTTCCCAAATTCGTGTGGTGGTCATCTCCTTGCCTAGATAACGATCAACATCATACAGCCATGGTATCCCCAAATGGACGGTGGGGTAACGGTGCAATCCGTTTGGGATGAGTTGGCAGGTAGAATGGCATACTTCTAGGTTCGTTCTTAGCCGGTCTTGTTGCGAGCATGTGTGTCGAACTCAAGGCTCCGGCCGAACTCGAAGCTGGCAGTTCTTCGAATTCTCCTTGACCTCACTCCCATATTAGTCGGTGTTGCACGTGACCAGATTCACCAACCCCTGGGCAAGTACTCACTACACTACTCGGTAGCAGAGCGAATATTCATGCTAAACTTTAAAGTCATATGTCTCACAGCTGTGAGATCACTCAAGAATGCACAACATCTCACGCAGCGTTCTGTACTAGCTGGCTATAAAGTACATCTTCGAGGCTCTTGAAGGTATGCGGATTTCAAACCACGCGTGATGCGGTGATCGCATTCAGGTACATAAGGTTCTCGATTCGAGGATTCATGTCCACCAGTACGTATATAATAATGGCTTCTGCACGCATTCGCGAAGGTGGCGGTCATCAACTCACTTCCCCCAAAACGTCTAGCGTGAATTGTTCGGACGTTTCGGACACGACCTGCGACATATTTGGAGGGCAATCACCCGTCATCGTGGCCCAGCGCCAGTATTTTCGCACTGTCAGCGTCTTGTGACAGTTTTCAGGACCGTATCACTCGCAGATCCCCGCAGGCGAACAACAGTCGCTTTTTGGGCCACCCACCGATTGCCTCCCCTCTGGGCCGGACAGCTGTAATGGGTATAATGCACACGCCGCCCTCCACTGGCAGCCAGGTAAGTGAGCCGACCGATTGATGGGACGCATGATATTCCCTAGAGTTCAGGTGATGTCTGTGGCGCGTCGCCGTGAGCACGTGGGCCTCGAAGATTCTGGACTAACAATTTATTGACGTTGCTCAATTTGATGGGTCGATTATTTAATTCGAGCGAAAACACGTATCACGCATCACACCAGGCATAACATACCGGGCATAGCACCTGACAATCGGGGCGCACGAAATTCAAGTTGAACTATTATGCAAGGCAAAGTCCAACCGGGGCTTTGCGACAACAACGGTGGGTCAGATGGTATCAAAATACTTGGTACGGTCACATCGCCATAGATTTTTCCAGGGATTATCTTTACGATGCACTGCTGAATTCGTATCCTCGTGCGGAACGCGGAACACGGTAGGCCGTTAGTCGCATTTCGTGTGTTCTTTTGAATGCTTGATTCCCACCGGTATCACTTGTAGCGCAGACAAAGCGGACTCCACACTACGGGATTTATGGGGGACCCACGATCACCCGCAGCTTTCGTGACTTGACTTGTATTCTTTGACCGCTTTTTTGATCCCCATTCGGACAACGTGAAACCCGTCTCTTACCATGACTATGTCGACATCACGTTTATGTCGCTGATAGAGCTTCGGAGAAACTCATGACTAACACTTCCCGATAGAGACCAATTCAATTCTAAACCAGGGGAGTACGGCAGAGCGTCTAAAAGCAATTAATCCTGCGTCAGTGCATCTCCACCGGCGTATCGGGGGAGAGTTGCGGTTCATCACGGGGAACCGAGCTGCGTTATACGCTATGCGGAGCGGTCGACCTGAGGATGTTCGAATAGTAATTCTACTGCGAGATTGCGATGGTTGGCTAATCCAACCAACGTTCCTAGATGCGGCAGCATTGCCTTTGATTTTGAGTGGTATGTGCGCAATCCGCATTGTGGGTCTCTCACCCGGAATGGGCGGCCCGTGACCCGCGATAACACTCTAGACCAGGCTTGGAAGTCCTAGTTCTAGAATTGTGTCACCAGTGTAACGAGGACTCCAAGTAGTTGAACCAATCATAAAACTTTGTACCCTCACTCTGACTAGACCATTACAGGCAAAATATTATCCCTTCATTTGGATGACTTGTATTATTGACCGCTCTTGCAGTCAAGCTAACGTGGAAAGATAAGACTATGTACGTCAAGAAAAACGTCACAAGAGTCATGCTAAGTATTCATCAGATATCGACAGGTCATGGGTCGGCGGCCTTTCTTTGCGCGGACGTCGTTATGATATTTCAATATCATCGGATCATCGACCCATCCATCCCTGATGCACAATCGTGATCACTGTGATTTATCGCCGAGGACGGAAGAAATAGAATAACTCACACCGTCCACAACCAAGAGCTCTCCGCAGACATACTGACTCGCGCTGCTTGCGAGAAACACGACGGGTCCCGCGAAATCCTTGGGGGAGCCCCACCTCCCTGCCGGAATTCGTTCCGAGATCTGCCTGGACCGGGTTTTGTCTGCCAAGAGACGCTCGTTCCTAGGAAGGGAACCATTCAGCAAATAATTAAATCCAAAAGATAAGGGTATTTTCCAGTTGTTCGACATCCAAATCCGCCGAGCTGTGAACCGGCGGAGAGGCGTGTCACGGAAACAAACGAACCGCGACCCGTGTAAAAAATCAGAGATATCAAAGATAGCTTACATGTCCGTGGTAATATAACCCGGGCATATACCATTAACCTGGACGTTGTGCTGACTCCACTCATTACTGAGAGCTTTAGTCAGTTGCCCAAGTGCCCCTTTGGCGGAGGCGTACGCAGGAACCGTGATGCCACCCTGAAACGTTAGGAGGGAACAAAAGTTGATTATTTTCCCTCTGCGTAGAGGGACCATGTGGCAGCCTGCTGCCTGCGAGAGTAGCCAACCTGATTTAAGGTTTATATTGAGAACCTAAGAAGTCAACTAGTCAAAAGACGGTTCACGAATTTGATCATATGAGCGACGGGGAAACAGATTGGACGCGGAACTAATGTGAAAAGATAACATACATCATCCCAGTCACTTTCCGGGAAGCTGACGCTCGGTGATCTCCGTTGTATGCCAGCGCAGTTGACGAGGACATGTATATCACCACCCATGACTTCCAGCGCTTTTGGGAAGAGCCCTCTGACCGCGTCCAAGTCGGCTAGGTCGCAATAAACGATCTTCGCGATCCCTCCAAGAGCGCGTATGGCATCTACGGTCTCCGTGTTTGGTTCACTGCCTAACGGAAGATCCCTCTGTACAAGACAAATGGAAGCACCAGCCTCCGCTAACGCTATGGCGCATGCAGCACCTATCCCTTGATTAATGAGAATGGGACCCATCAGACAACGCCCTGCATTGGATAAACGGGGACGAAGAAATGAGTACATTACCCCTGGAAGCACCGGTGATGAGAACATTCTGTCCGGACAGGTCGAACAGCTTGGGCGACGGAAGGGCTGGTGTGGGATCCATGAGGTGGTGGTGCCACACCCAAACTGCCTGTCCTTAAATTCATGTCGCGGGACTGCTTCCCTGCATGACAGGGGCCCGTTTGATCTACCCCGCTGATCGGGGAATGGCCCGGCGTTCCGGCAAGGAAAAAAACTTGTCAACCATTCCGCTTGTATGACAAAAATAATGGCAAGAGAAAGGCAGAAAATATCATGAACTTGGACTCGGAAGATTCCGCGAAGGCGGATGCAAGTTATCCAAAACAGGGTTTAGCAAATTTGGGGTATAGAAGAATAGGTGGCGTGACGGCGTGACATGTTTATGTCATTGTGCGTTTGATACAATTCGGATTACGGACCGATCCAATCTAGATGCCTGTTTGAGCAGCCGTATTTCGTACTGCACAAGCCTAGGACCTCACGAGATCGTTTACTCTTCAAACCTTATAAGACTATCTGAATGGCACCATTTCGCCATCCAACCCCCACTTCTGCTTTTCAATGTCTCCCGCACAAATCCATGCTCAGCGCGCCGCTGTCCTATATGGCCCCAAGGACCTCCGTCTCGAGGAGCGTCCAATCTGGCCACCGCAATATAACCATGCCCAAGTTGCTATTAGGGCAACGGGTTTGTGCGGAAGCGACTGTGCGTATTGCCCGTTCCAGTGCAAACGTTCTTTACACGTCTTTCAGTACACTATTACCTGGAAGGGCGAAATGGTGACTTCGCCATCCAAGCCCCGCTCGTTCTCGGCCACGAGTCTGCAGGCGTAATTGTCTCCGTCGGCCCTGGCGTAAAAAATCTCGTGCCCGGTCAACGTGTTGCAATCGAGGCAGGCATCATGTGCCAACGTTGCGATTACTGCGAATCCGGACGGTACAACCTCTGCAAGGGCCTGCGCTTTGCCAGTAGTGCTAAGACCTTTC
>JBBPKF010000473.1:0-12006 GCA_038089175.1 Binderoboletus segoi | reverse complement strand
CATACTGTTTCTCTCCTTCTATTTTCTCCAGGAATGGTGTGATGAACCGCATTCTGTATTCAGGCATGCTATGGAACAGGAAAAGTAGAGATGCATGAAAAATGGGGTGGATCTTCCATGTGGCTGATAGCTTTAGCTGATAAGCCCAGGACATAATCACCATTTGGATGGGGAAAGGTCCATAGTGTCATTAAGATAGTTTCAGGGTTCAACCTGGGAATTAGAGATTCTTGGCTTCCAGCCATACCTTATCTCTGATCTTCCAGGTTGGGAGTTGGGTGCATAATCAGTTTTTCATGATGAGAGCTGCCTTTTCATGTGTGGCTAGGGCTTCTGCCTGGATTTTCTGTAGAATTTCCAGGCAATTAGAGACTGCCAGAATGAAATATTTGCTTAGGGTGGGATATGCCCTAGATTTATAGCCAAACATGGCAAAGAATGAGAATATGTGTGTGGATGCATGGGGGGCACTGTTATGACAAAACTTGGCATATGGAAGCATTTCTACCAATTTTGTTTGGGACATGGTGCAAAACAGTTGAAGATACATTTCCAGTTATTGGTTTAACCTCTTAGTTTGTCTTTGGTCTGCAGGTAGTATGTCATCAAGAGGGCTAGCATGTATTCCAACAGTCTTGCAAGTTTCAGGGTAAATGCTGATGCAAATTGTGGGCCACAATCAGAGATGACTTTGTTATGAAGTCTGAATCATTTGAAGACATTCTGGAAGAAAAGTTCTGCTACTCCAGCAGCATTGATCATTTTAGAGCAAGGGCAGAAAATTACCCCCTTTGAAAGATCATGGTCAATCACAACCATGACAGCATCGTAGCCCCACACTGGAAGAAGGTTGGTGATCAGGTCCATGGAAACCTGTTGAAAAGGATGAGTGGCAGAGGAGAGAATGGGGGCATAGGGAGGTTTGGTGGAATGCATATTAACTTTGCATGCTTGGCAATCTGGGCATCCAGTGATGAATTTATGGACATAGATGGCTAGACCAGGCCATCAATAATTGTGCATGACTAGTGTTTGTGTGCAGAAGATCCCATGGTGGCCCACAGTGGCCAATAAGTGGCAATGGTGGATGATATCTTCCTGATGTCCAGGAGAGACATAGAGTCTGTTCTGAAAGAAGAGCTGGCCTTCATTGAAGCACCAGTCATGAGGGGAATAACATGTGATGAGTGAGGAGCTGTCAGAAATGGAACAAAGTGCAGAGATGACAAAGAAGTTGAATGCTGAGAAGTGAACTAACTTGTCAGCAATGGCTAAGTCAAGGGTTTTGATAAACAAGTGATTGGATAGGAGGATGATGTCCTCGTTATCATGTTCACATGTCACAGAGTAATAGGTAGTGGAATAGGGTGTCTGCCAGTGCTACATGTGCTATAGGGATGCTAGTGAATCTCAGGTTGAAGTCTTGGAGGAAGAGCATCCAGCAGGCTTGTCAGTGGGAGGGTTTATGCAGGGAACAGAAGAAGGTGAGGTTTTTATGGTCAGTGAAGATGGTAACTGGGTGTCCTGCTCCATGAAGGTAATGCTTCCATGCATTCAGAGCATGGATTATGGAGAGGAGTTCCCAATTATAGATGTCATAGTTCTGTTCTGCATTGATGAACATCTGAGAATGGTAGGCACAGGGGTGATATTCACCATTTGTGTTGGTTTGGAGAAGGACACCACCCAATGCTACAAGGAATACATCTGTCATGATGGCAAACAGTTTCATATTGTCTGGCATCTGCAGGACAGGTTTCTGCATGAAGATTTTCTTGAGCATGATGAAAGCATTCTGCTGGGCATCCTCCCAGCACCAGGGGTGGTCATTTATTGTGAGATCGTTTAAGGGGTGGGTGATGTTGGCATAGTCAGGGACAAATTTATGATAGAAGTTACAGAAGCCCAGGAATGACCTGACTCCTTTGTCAAAGTCCAGATCCTCTGGGCTCAAGTCTGATGGAGGTTCAGAACTTCTGAGAAGCAGAATGGTGAGTGGACAGAGGTGGACCAGAGGTCTGATAGAAGAGATAGAAAGGAAAGGGGACTTAGTAGTGAGGACATTGGTGCAGGACTTATGTGTTGTGCCCTTGCACAGATCCATGTCCTCAGATTTCATGCTGTTTGAAGGCAGAAGTTGCTCAATGAAATCCATGGAGATGGAGTTCCACAGCCTTCCTGGAACTGGAAGTTGCTTCAGGAGTCCATATGGATGATGCCTTGGGACCTTGGCATGTGCACAGGTGGTGCAGGAGCTAATGTAGTCTTTCATGAAAGTCTGGATGTGCAGCCAGGTGTATTCCTGGCAGATCAGTGCTAGAATACAGTTTTGTCCGAAATGTCTGGCAGTAGGGTGATCATGGAAGGTGCGGAGTATCTGGAGCTGGAAGTCATTGGCTTCCAGAATGTAGATGCAGTTGTCACAGAGGAGGAAACCTTCAGGGGATGTGGTCCAGTGGGGATCATTAATGGAGTTAGCTGAAAGGAGTGGGAAAGAGATGGGATCAGAGTGAAGAGTGAAGTGGATGTTGGAATGGAGTTGGTCAATGTCAACTAGAAAGGAAGCATGGAGGACCAGAGCATCTAGATAAGTCACTCAGAGGAATGAAGCAAGTTGGTCCTTGGTGAAGATGGGTCTATAATTGTTTGGGTTTAGTTGAGTGTAGTCCTTGTCTCCCTCTTTTGGGTAGATGTCCCATTGTCTGGTAAGGGCATTGGGTTTAGCATCAAGCTTGCCCAGACAATACTGCACAATGAGGTTAAACTGGTAGAGGAACTCTGATTACTGGGCTTGATGGTGGATGAGGAGTTTAGTACCTGTAAAGTATTCAAGATTCTTATGGTTAGTGTAAACAGCAATCAGAGTACCAGAGCTCTCGAGGTAATGCCTCCAGAAGACAAAAGCCTCAAAAGTGGCTAGGAGCTTCTTATTGTATATATCATAGTCCAACTCCATGTCCTGGAGGAAATGGAAGAAAAATGCCATGGGGTGAAGTTCTCTGTCTGGAAGCATGATGCAGAGAATTTCTGCAATGGCATAGTCAGAAGCATTAGTTTCAATGGTAATAGGAATGTCTGGAGTCCAATGAACTAGGACTGGAGTGGAGGTGAAAGCCTCCTTAAGAGAATGGAATGCCATATGGCAATCCTTGGAGAAATTCCAAGGGGTACCTTTGCGGGTAAGACAGGTTAACAGAATGACAATGTCAGCATAATTCCAGATGAAATGATTATAAAAGTTAGCAAAACTAAGGAAGGCTTGAATATCTTTGACCTTCCTGGACTCCAGCCAATCAAGAATAGCTTAGATTTTGTCCTCAGCCATGGAAAGACTGGAGGGACAGAGTATATATCTGAGGTACTTGATGGATTCCAAGTGCCACTCACACTTGTTCAGCCTCAGATAGAGTCCATTAATGCAGAGTCAATGGAGTACTTCTCAGACATGTTTCCAGTGAGAAGTGAGATCATTGGAATAGATGAGAATGTTATCAAGGTAGATCACCATGCAGACATCTACCATGTCTGTGAAGATGCTGTTAATGAAATGCTGGAAGTCAGCCAGAGTGTTAGTAAGTCCAAATGGCATAACCAACCATTCAAATGATCTGTAATGAGTCTGGAAAGTGGTTTTTCACTCATCACCCTTGATGATGCAGACCAAATGGTAGGTATGCTAGAGGTCGAGCTTGGTATAGATTTCAGCTCTACTAGAAGCATCAAGAAGGTCCATGGTCCATGGAAGTGGATAATGGTCCTTTTTGGTGAGCTTATTGAGATCACTGAAGTCTATACAGAGGCAGAGGGAGCCATCCTCCTTTCAGATGAAGAATATCAGAGCTGCATGGGGAGAATTGGAAATATGGATGAACCCAATGTTGAGGTGCTCATTGATGAAATCATGGAGTGATTGCTGTTCTGTCAGAGACAGGGAGTAAAGCTATCCAACTGGAGGAGCAGCTCCATCCTCCAGTTCAATTTTGAGATTGAAGGGGTGGTGGGGGGCAAGGGTATCCATGTGTCATTTGCTAAAGACATCAGCAAAGTCATGGTATTCTGGGGGAACTCTGAAGAGGTCCATGGATTTAGCTGGAATGTCAGAAGCAGACATGGAACAGGCCTTAGCCTTATTGGGGGTTTGAAGGTGGATAGTGAATTAGACTAAGCCCTGCATCTTGCAAGCACATATAAATGCTGCAGCATTGATGAAGGAGATGGGAGGACAAGTAAGTCCAGGAGCTTTTGGCAAAACTTGTGGAGACTCTGGAGCTGGAGGAGGCACCAAAGGTGAAGGAGGTAATATCAGGCTTGGAAAACCCACTGTAGGAGTCTGAAACATGATGCTGCTCATAGCCCAGTCAATTGATGGATTGTGGAGGGCGAACCAGCTATGTCCCAGGATCAACAAACACGAGGAATTCAAGGAGATGACAAAAAATGTCTTGAAGGTGGTTTCATCAGAGGGAAAAGCCATGGAGAGTGTAACTGCAGAGGTGATATGGGAGGAATAAGAGCTGTCAAAGAGATGGAGTGATATTGGAGGAACAGAGTATGTAGAAATTTTATGTTTTTTCATAAAGGCAGAGTCTATGAAGAAGTGAGTGGAACCTGAATTGATTAGGGCAGAAACAGAATGTAGAGAGAACTGAGGAATAGAAATAAGAGGATGAAGAGAATTAGGATCAGAGAGAACAGATGTGTTGAGATGAAACTCCATTAGAGCATGGTCAGGATCAACATGACTCCCAGCCCATGCAGAGTCACAGGAGTTGCTCTCTATTTTTTTGCCTTGGAGAAGGTGGAGCCAGAGGCCAGGACAATCGGGGTACCAGTAGCAGCATGAGCCTGTGCAGCTCTAGAGATCAACTTCAGGCACTCCTTAGTGGAGTGGCCCAGAAGTCCACAGAAAAGACAGAGATGATTCCTTAACCAGCACTGACATTCCTCCAGAAGGAGTTTGCTGTCTTTGCCAAGTTTAGAGGAGATAGAAGGGCCGGAATTGGGCCCATTACCCTTTTTACCATTAGAATGTCTGGAAGTGCCAGAATTATTAGTGGAAGGGGTGGAACCTTTGGACTTATCATCCTTGAGTTTAGTAGAGGCAGAGGCATTGGAAGTCTTCGAGTTGTTCTGAGATCCAGAGTTGAGTCTGGAACACCTATTTGTGCATGTGATCTCTTTCTTGCACTCCCAATACTAACAATTGATTTGTTGGGTGAGCACTCAGAGATCAATGATATTGTCAGGTATATTCAGGCACAAGATTTCATCTTTGATGTGGTCTGGAAGTCCATTATAGAAACTCTGGTGGAGTGCACTGGGGCCCCATTCATGAACTTGAAATGCAAGGCAGTTCCATTCTATGATGTATCTGGAAATGGGCTGTGAGTCTCACATCTGCAGTTGCTCAAGTTGAGCTTCTGCATCAGGAACTGGATTGTAAGGTCCAAAATTGGGCTGTAGTTTGAATAAGAAGAGTTTTCAATCATCCATCCATAACAGACAATTCTCTGGAGGTTCATCTTCAAGGAGGTCCAGTTTAAAGTACTTTAGGGCAATGCCCTTAAGATAAGATTGAGCAAATGTTACCTTTGCCCAGTCCTGTTTGTAGGATTTCAGGTTAGCTTGGAATGTTAGTTCGCATTGAACTATGAATGAACAAAGTTTCTTGGGATCAAACCTGTCAAAGGCATTGGATTCTCAGACTTTGGTTTTGAAGTTGTCAGAGTTCTTCCAATGATGGAGTGCCTGCCTGGTCATATCCTTAATTGCACCAGCAAGGTGTGCAAAAGGTTCAAAGGTGAGCAGAACATCATTTGAAGGTCTGAAGAGATCTTTGGGTTCTCTGGGTTCAGAAGGTTTGAAATCAGAATTTGAGGCTGAGCCATCCCTGTCACCATCTCTGGGGTCTGATGGCAGACTATCAGGTCCACCAGGTCCTTGTTCATCTTTGTCATCTGATAGTTTCTAGAAGTGGGATCTGTCCAGAGACTCCAACTCACATGGAAAAGGTGTTAATGGAGAAGTTAACCCAAGATTGGGTTGCAGTGCAGACACAGAGTCACCATACCTGACTAACAGGCTGATGAACTTGCCAGGAATAGTTTGGGAGCTGCTGAAGGCAGTCCTTAAGACTTATTTGTGAGTGTTGTGTGTAGTACAGGTAGTCATTGAAAATCTGTACAAGAGTTAGTATGAATATACTGTCAAAGTCTGGATCCTCTGGGCTCAAGTCCAACAGAGGTTTGAAACTTCTGAGGGGCAAAATGGTGAGTGAATGGAGGTGGACCAGAGGTCTGATGAAAGAGACAGGAAGGAATGGGGACTTAGTAGTGAGGATGTTGGTGCAGGACTTATGTGTTGTGTCCTTGCACAGATCCATGTCCTTGGATTTCAGAGGTCCAGAGTAGGACCAAGGGTTCAGAGTAGAAGGAGATGAAGGAAGGGTCAGGCAGGAGTTTGAGGGGAGACTTTAGTTCATATTCATACTAAGGGGAGTACATGGTGTGTGGAAGTCCTTAAGTATGTTTGGAGTAAGGTATGGAATGTCAAACAGGTTTGGACATAAGACAGATCATAGACAGGTGAAACTGTTTCATGGTGAAGTAATAACAATGATCAGAATGAAGGTAGGTAAGATATGGGATGGACAGGACAGATGACAGATGGACAGAAGAATGACATATGCAAAGAATGATGATCAAGAATGACAGGTATTAGATCTGGGATTTGTTCTGAGCAGAGACATGAACTCCAAGTATAACTCCAGGTGGTGAAAGATGAGGAATGAGCAGACAAGAGTGGAGTGGTCTGGAGAGAACCGGAGGAGGCCAGAGGGATGTGATGACTGTTCAGAATGGATATGACATTCTTTAATGTTCATTGGGGGTTTCCAATCCTCAATGGCTTTGACTTTGAGTGAGTTGAGGCAAACCTGTCCTTCCCTCACTATCATTTCCAAATACTCCATTTCTTTGGCATCAAAGGTACATTTTGATAGTTTCAGGTATAACTTCTCTTGCCAAAACCATTCCAGGACCTGTTTCATATGTGCATGGTGTGTTTCCATGTCAGCAGAGGCAAATTCCAGATCATTCATGTAGATACCCAGCCAACCTTCCACAATCATGTCCCTAAAGATATGATTCATCATGTTCTGAAAGTGAGGAGGGGTGTTTGAAAATCTGAAAAACATGACCTGGGGTTCAAAGAGGCCTTCCATTGTGATGAATGCAGCCTTTCACTGACTGTCCTCATTGATGAGCACATTGTTGTAACCCCAGTGGATGTTGAACTTGGTGAACCATTTGGTGTTTTTAAACTGGTTGAAGAGGTTGGAGATGATTGGGAGGGGGTAGGCATTCTTAATTGTGTGGGAGTTCAAACAGCAGTAATCCTGACAAGGTTACTGTTTTCTGTCTTTCTTAGCTATGAAGAAAAAGGGGGATGCCTGCAGGGATTTGGAGGGTACTATTTTTCCTGTGGTTAAGTTTTTTTTGACAAACTACTTACATGCCTGCTGCTCAGTAATGTTAAGGGGATAAACCTTGGCTACTTTTGGCATGAAGTCATTGTCCATTTTGATAGAGAAGTTGAATTTTCCATGGTGAGGGGCAAGCTCTCCCTTTGGTGGTTTGTTAAAGACATCCTGATATTCTTTGTATGCATCAGGTAGAGTCACTTTTTCTTTGACTGCTTTCTGAGTGATCTCTGTGGATACTGTGAGTTTGTTGACCATTATAGAGAGGTGCTCACTCTCCTCTAGGTCAGTCTTTGGCATTTCTTTCATCAGAAGGTTTCTGGTTTGCCAGTTTATTACCAGATTGTGTTTCTGGAGCTAGGGGTGTCCCAGGATGACAGTTTCCTTCCATAGGTCCTTGAAATAGAAGTTTTGTATGTGGGTGTATGGCTTAGTACCTCAAATGGTCAGCAAGAGCTGGGTGGCAAATTTGATGGTCCCAGTTCAATTTTCTGTTCCATCCATGTTTCATACAGCTATGTTTTGTTTTAGTCTTTTGAACCCAAGGTGGTGTTTGTTGACAAAGTCCCAAGATATGAAGGATCCTATTACCCCACTATCCAAGAGGGCTTTCATGTTGACTTTTCTTCCATTCCTATGGAGTGTAATGAGAAGTTTCATGGCTTTGTTGGTGTTGCTTGTAGTGTACATGGGAGATAGAGTTACAGTAGGGAGTGAGTCCATCAGCTTAGAATGCTCCCTTCTTAAAAATCTGAGGTGGATGGCTGCTCTGTGAGTTCCTTAGCTTTCTGAGTTGGCATTTCATCCTCAAAGCAGGTATGGAGAACTTTCAAAATTTCTTCATCAGAACTTCCTTTAAGATGAAGGGTTTGTACATATTCATTGATAGGAGATCTGAGAACCTCCTTTGACATCCTTGGCTGATAGGCTGGCAGTTTAGCATCAAGGGACTGAGTCACAATGTACAGCTTCCTTTCTCTTCCCTTTCCTTTCTGATGGTTGAACATGAAGCATCCCAGTTTCTTACAGATAAAGCATTTCTTTTCACATATCAACCTGGCACATTTGTCAGAGCATAGCTTGATAAAATCTATGTCCATTGTGTTTGGATCACAATGTCTGTGGAAAGAACTGGAGGGTTGGTAGTATGGGGTGTGGAGGTTTTGGATGCAGGTAAGATGTGCATGTATTTCTGTAGCTTTCTTTACCCATTTCTTGAGTGTGGTGGGTTCTCCAGCCATGACAATCTGACTGGAAATAGTGGTGTCCAGCCCAGCAGTGAACTTATGTTTTCTCTCATTCTTGTTGACTATCTTGGCTCTATTGATCAGATTTCTGGCCTCAGTGATGTATTCCTGGAATCTACTGTCCCATTCTCCAGGTGGTAGCATGCATTGAATGCTTGATCTATGGGGTAAAATGTAGTGTTGAAATCAGTGACCATCTTGTTGAAAGTCTTGTTGATGGCAGCAACTCCTGTGTCTGCAATCTTGTCATACCAATGTTCAGTAAACATACTGCTCCTTTCACTTCCCATGTGATTGAGCATGGTGCAAAGTTTGTTTGAGTCCTGCATGAACAGTGCAGCATTTATGGTAAAGTAGGCTTTCATAGCCTTCATCCATCTTTGGGCATCCTCTGACTTGCCTGAAAAAGGTTCTGGGAGTTGTTAAACTAGGTCAGACTAACTCTGGGAAACTCTGGAACTCCAGAGTTTGGTTGGATGGGACTTGGCTTCACTGTATGTGGTGTGCCCTTGTATGAGTCCTGGTCCCAGATATATGGAGTGGAATAGGTCAGAGGGTTGGAGGTCAGAGAAAAAACTGTCAAGGTTCAAGTTGGAGGAGAGGTAGTCAAGTTTCATTGATATTCAAACTGAGGTATTTACAGGCTAGAGTATGGGGTTTTGTTAAACTAGGTTGGACTAACTCCGGAGTTCCGGAGTTTGGTCGGACAGGACTTGGCTTCACCATATGTGGTGCACCCTTGCATGAGTCCTGGTCCTGGATTTATGGAGCGGAATTGGTCAGAGGGTCGGAGGTCAGAGGAGAACCATCAAGGTTCAAGTCGGAGGAGAGGTAGTCAAGTTTCGTTGATATTTGAACTGAGGTATTTACAGGCTAGAGTATGGAGTTTATATACTACGGAGAAAGTGGATGACTAAGGAGTTCGGAGGTCAGGTAGGAGATGTACCGAAGGTACTGTGGAGCACAGCTCCACAGTTAACACTGCACGGAGGAGTCTAGGTAGTGGAACTAATGCTAATATGGATGGAATGGAATGGAACGTAAGAATATGGAACGTAACGGAATGGAGCGTATCACAACAGAATGGAACGTTAAAGCATAGCATAAATACAAAAGGAAATCGGACTGGAGTTGGACGGAGTTGGTATCAGAGTGACCTCAGAGGGTCGGAGTTGGACTTGTGGATCCAGGATATGACAGGTTTATATACTATGGAGAAATCAGATGACTAAGGAGTTCAGAGGTCAGATAGGAGATGTACCAGAGGTGCTGCAGAGCTGTGCTCTGCAGTTAACACTGCACAGGAGTCTAGGTAGTGGAACTAATGCTAATACAGATAGAATGAAATGGAATGTAAGAATATGGAATGTAACAGAATGGAGTGTATCATAATGGAATGGAACATTAAAGCATAGCATGGTACAAAAGGAAATCAGACTGGAGATGGACAGAGTTGATATCAGAGTGACCTTGGAGGGTCAGAGTTGGACTTGTGGATCCAGGATATGACAGGAGTGCAGCTTTGATTTCTGCCATAGCAGGTGGAGGAGATTGGGGAGAGATTATGGTGATGGGGAATCCTAGTGAAGGTGAAGGTAGAGAAGAAGGAAAAGAAGGTCAGGATGGTGGAGGAGAAGGCATTGAAGTCCTAGCAGAATACCATCTGTGGATGGATTAGCTGATGGCATGGCAGATGGTGTCCAATGGTAATTCAGGCATAGACCACCCTAGTGATGATGATGCAGTACATGGAACTCTTTTGGTGATGGAAACTAGTGGGGAGGTATATGGTTTGGTCAGTCGTGGTTGTTGCAGGTTCCAACATGATGAAGAGGCCAGGGGTCAGCTGATGATTCTAGTCCAGAAATCTGACGATGTGGTTGATTAGCAATGATAAGAAGATGTGCTCAGCAGAATGATACCTGTGAGCAATATGATCTAGTTCTTTTGTTATGCAGTACTTGCAAGCTAGCACCTGAGGAGTGGTGTTCTCCCTATCCAAGGTAATACAATGGTACAACTGTCCAGTGAGGCAACCATTGACAAGGTCAAGGCAACTGGCTGGCTTCAATGGTTGAAGGACAGTGTCATGGCAAGGCAACACTTTGAGGACACTGCATGTGAGATGGCACTCTTCACTAGACCTGATGTTACAATTTTCCTTCATCCTTCTTCTTTTTGCACTATTTATGTGCACCCTTCACTTGTTTATTGACTTATTCTTCACTCATGTAGTAGTAGGACTCAATGCTCTCATCATCTGTATTATCATGCTATGTTTACTTCTTTCTTTCTACCTGCTTCAATATGGACACCTACCTCCTAACTAGGTTCTCTTGTGCCTAGTTGTTATCTGATCTCTCTATCATTCTATCTTGTTCCATCACCTTCTATATGACATGATCTGCAGTTATTCTTTCATTTTCTATCACATTCTATGGACTGGCCATTAATCAACCATACTCTGTACTTAAGCTGCTATGTTGCATCATGTCCTGTATCTAGGTCTTCACAAATCTACCTTGACTTGCAGAGCTAGCATCTTCTTAGACCTTGCCACCCTAAGTTAGCTATCAGGCCTAGTGGAAAGCACCAACTCACTCACTGTGTCCTCATAGTGTTGCCATGCCACAACACCATCTTCAACCATTGGAAAGCATCTGGTTGCCTTGATACCTAGTATAAGCATCACCTCACCTTGGATAGGGAGATCATTGCTCCTCAGGTGCTAGTTGGCAAGTACTGCATAACCAAAGAACTAGATCTTCTTGCTCTCAGGTGCTGTCCTGCTGAGTGCATCCTATCATCATTGCTGATCAACCCCACCACTGAACCCTCAGACCAGGATCTTCTGCTGACCCTTGGGCCCCTCCTCCTTAATGCACCACCCACCAACCACAACCCACCAAATCATACACCTTCCCTCTCATATCAGCAACTTCTGAAAAAGCTTCAAAAACCACCCAATCATCCTCAGGTCCATTGTCACCTGTAAGCATTGACTTAGTTTACTGTGCCATCAGCAGAACTGTTACACAATTGTATTCTGCTTGGTCTCCTATGCCTTCTCCTCCACAATCCTGATCTTCTTCCCCTTCTCCTTTTCCTTCACCAGGATCAGGATTTCCCATTGCCATAACCCCACCCCAATCCCCTCCTCTGATTATGGCAGAAATCAAAGCTGCCCTTCCTAAAGCATTCTTAGGCAAGTCAGAGGATGCCCAGAGATGAATGAAGGTCATGAAGGCCTGTTTTACCATAAATGCTGTGCTATTCACA
>JBBPKF010000472.1:0-12017 GCA_038089175.1 Binderoboletus segoi | reverse complement strand
AGAATATGGAGAATTGGTGGGATATAAACGTCCCTGCTCTGCAGAGGCTCAAGATGGATTTTGATGGTTATGCTTGTGTCACTACCCTTCCGGGGCACCCTCGACTAGATGAATCTAAAAAGAAGCTCGTCAAACTGATCACCAGAAACTATGACTGGAAAGTGGAAGAGAATGGATCTTATTTCGGATATACCGTTCAAAAAACCCCTCTTGCGTCATCACGACCTGAGGGAGGGAAGAGCTCAAGCATTCTCAAGGCGATGTTCAAACGCAATGGTGGTGATGGGACTCCCAATCGTCGACAGACGAACAAATCCGGCAATTCCATTGCCGCATCCTCGATAGATCCGAGTTTTCATACAGTCGCCGAGTCTCCTGTGGAGTCGACACCACCGAGCCTGGTCGTCGTACCGCCGACCCCTTGCAGTGCGGCTGCTTCAGCAATACTACCACATATCAATACGAGTTTCCTTGGAGTCGACGATCGACCTCAATCCTCCGGTGAAGATACTTCTAGCATGGGATCTTCATTGCACTCGATGTTCCATACCAGGTACGATCACTGTAACACACTTCAATCACCCCAACTTACGAAATACATGGAGTTCTCATAGCAGTCACACTTTGCACTCTGATCATGTGCAGTTGCAGTCTTGCACGGAAGAAGACGAAGGTTTGTCCATGGGTTCCTTCGAAAACATTGCACCTATGTTTCCCAGTGATAGATTACTGGGGTGAACTGCCTTTTAGACACTCGACCGCCATGGTTAGAAGAAGGAAAAATTATCCTACCCGAAGCGGCGCTTTTGCAGATGTCTGGGAGTGTGAATTGATCTCAGGAGAATCTTCTCGCGCGGTTGGGTCTGTTTTATGGTTTTCAATCCACGCTGACCAAGTAACAGGTCGCGGTGAAAGCAGTGAAGACTAGCCGCGAAGATCGCGAGTCCGTTGAGAAGGTGAGCACCAGATCCTCTCACCCTCTAGAATGAAGATGGTTTTCATTTTGCTTCAGAAACTCCGCAGGGAATTGCGTGTTTGGGGAAGATTACGGCATAGGAACGTCGTCCCATTGCTCGGGGTAGTGCCTGGCTTTGCACCCTTGCCGAGTATGGTCAGCCCTTGGTTTTCCAACGGATCTCTATCCAGCTACCTCATGGCCCACCCAACGTTGAAATTTCACGAGAAACACCGTTTGGTAGGTTTTAATTGCAACACAAACTACTGTACACCAAAAAAAGGCTTGCCGCAGCTCGGGGGCATTGCAGCTGGTCTGTGTTATCGTACGTACCAAATTTGTAATCATGGCAGTGGCACTTATTTAACACTCCACAGTCCACAGTCAAGATGTCATTCACGCTGACCTGCATAGCGTAGGTCTCTTTGCGAAAATGGGGTCCCAGAATGATCATCTATTGTTCTTTCGTAGGGCAATGTTCTGATTGATGATGATGGGACAGCTTGCCTCACGGACTTCGGTCTCTCATTAGTCACCGAATTTGTGGGGACCTCGTACTTGAAATCCAGCATATATGGTACCATTCAGTTCGCAGACCCTGCGCTGGTTCAACGAGGATTTTCGCAGGACCTGGTTTATCCCACAAAACCCTGTGATGTATACTCGTTCGGCGGACTCATGCTACATGTTTGTGTATCGTCTGTTCTATTGCGTGACACGGTATCTGATATGTCATTGACAGGTGCTGTCTGGGAAGAAGCCTTATGATGGGATTCATCCACCTTCCCTCGTCGTGACAGTTTCGAGGGGTGAAAGGCCCCAGCTACCGACTCACGACAGCAGTATCACCCAGCGGCACCAGTCAGTAATGCAGAGGTGTTGGGATCCCGAGGAGCGCAAACGCCCGTCGGCTGTTGAACTGGCGCGGATGTTTCATCGATAGCAAAATATTTATTTAAGAGCCCTCGGTAAGCGTTGGGCTGTTGTCCCCTCCCCTGCGGCTTCCATAGCTGGGCCGGGAGCCTTGGGGACGCCGTTCATTCATCCCATTTCCACAAGTGTGTCACTTTGCCCTACGAGTCGTATCTTTGCACTACCTTACTCCACCATTTTTTTTTCTTTGCTACTCGTAGTCTTTGATGCATTTTCTAGCTTCCAACCTAGTGCATGACGTTGTACATTATTTACAAACCACCCGGGGCATTGGATCAGACGTCAAGAGATTGGATCTTTGCACATCCCAAAGACATTCTGTCCAATGTGACCAGTGGTGCTGAGTTGAGCGATACTAACGTAAACTCGAGGGAGGCTCTCCCCCACATTTCATCGTTGTTCTTCTTGTCATCAGTGAGTGACTGACCGCTGCACGTGTGTGGACGCTAGTTTAGTGAGGCCTCCACTGAGTACTGAGATACTAGCTTCCCTCAGTTATAACAATATGTTCCAGTGACAAGCGCACCCGCTAGGTTCGGTTATTGCGCATTACAAAGTGGAGACAAAGTTGTTGCAATGCTGGTGATATGGAAGAACTCTCAGAGACCCAGACCTCCCATCCACATATGCTTCATTCTCCCGTTAGATGTCAAGGGTCCAGACCAAATCCATGCGGCCTTTCGGGAGAATGCGTTCAACGGAGCGGTTCGAGTGCATCGATATCGTGGTGACTGTGATAATGCAGGGCCTTCCATTCGAACTAGGGTATCAAGCTGAGGTTTGCTCCATGTTCCTGCTTTTGATATTACCATCGTAACTACATATACTTAGTACACACAGCACACGTCTACGTTACCACGTCGTCCACCAAGTAAGGGCTGCTTTCCCCAGCCATTCTACACGTCCGACCAGTGAGGTATGCATTTCCCTCCACTCTCATTATACTCTAGCTAACCTATTACTAGTCTGACATTCATTATCTGCCAGAGCCCGAGGTTGCCTATAACACTATTCTGGATATCCATTATCCATTTCTGGAAGAAATTTGCGCGAGTGACGCAGCAGCCTGAGTTGTCCATTGACGACCCACTTTTCTACCTTCCGTTGCATTGTGTTTCGGTCAAAGCGGCAAAGACAGGAGAGGGTGGGGTTTAATTCAGGGGCAGAAGAATACCCCAGCCGGTCGAACGATATTTATTTGAATGTTTCGGATCATCAAAATTAGCACATCGATAGTGTGATACTCACGCCCTCAGTCTTACTATATCATGACGCTGAGGGGCACCCACGATGTGTATGTATACGATGCACAAAGTATAGCCCTTTTCTCGTTATATAGCAACCCTGTTTCTCCCCCTGTTCACAACTTCCACAGCTAGTTCAAATTCCACCGACGTCGTCGAGTCGGCCTCAATCATTGAATCAATGCCGAAGGTATGGTTTGGTACGTGACCACTACTGAAATCAAAAGACAACACGCCAACTGATCCTCACTTCAGTGACAGGAGCTTCCACCGGTTTCGGTCGTCTGGTGACTGAACGCGCTCTTGAGAACGGCGACGTTGTCGTAGCAACACTCCGAAAGCCCCACATGCTATCCGATCTATCAGCCAAATACACCACTTCGCAACTTTTCGTCCTTCAATTGGACGTCTGCGACTCAGCAGCTGTCTCCGCTGCATTCAAGCAAGCTATTGCTTCGTTCAGCCGAATCGATATAGTCTTGAATAATGCAGGTTTCTACGTGATCGCGGAAGCGGAAGGAATTTCGGATAGCAGCTCGCGAGCCCTGTTTGACACCTTATTCTGGGGAGCGGCAAACGTGATGAGGGAGGCTATCAGCTGCTTCCGGGACATCAATCAGCCGATTGGTGGTCAGCTCTTGAACGTGTCTTCTCGCACAGTATTCGTCCCACAATCCGGAGGTGTGATGTATGCTGCTGCGTAAGTTACAATGATCCGTGTTGCACACGCATCTGATTCACTCTCGATCTCATACGGCATCCATAGGAAAGCTGGTAGGTGCTTACTTGCACTTATGCTGAGAAAAGCTCAGCTATCTGTATTCAGCCCTCGAGTCTCTCACAGAAGGATATGCTGCGGAACTTGATCCAAAATGGAACATCAGGGTTGGTGTAGCAAATGCCGCGAATCACTTCAGAATTTGTCTGATACAGCCTTCGTCAGCTCGTCCTCCTGGAGCCTGGGCTTTTCCGGACTGCTGCAGTTTCTAGCAGCGTCACCGAGCCGCCCCATCCTGCCTATTCCTCGAATCCTTCCCTTCCGTCGATGAAGTACCGTGCACTCTACCCTGAGATCGAGGAGACACACTTCAACGGAGATGCAAGGAAGTTCGCCGAACTGGTTTGTCGACTCGTGGAGATGGAGAATCTACCCTCGTTCATACGGCTACCCGTGCATCGCGTGGCATTGGAGTCGGCGAGGAAGAAGGGAAAGATACTTGTCGAAGCAGCAGAGCTGGTTGGATGGTCGAATGATCTTTGCTTCCATGCGCCCGAGTGAACAGATCAAGATCCGTCTCGATCCACACCTCTCGCTAGTTACTCGATACATGTCCCTTTTTAACGGGGTCCGTTCCCTTGTCCATCGCCCAAAACATACCTAACAGGCGTGATCGGACAGATTACTAGTAGAAGAACATCAAATATCTAGACAACCAGCATGTCATGGGTCTCCATGAACAGATCGGCATCGTGGCTTCTGTGCAGTCATGACATCATTACACTATCGAATGTTCTGGTTCCTGTCTAAATAAACATCGTTGGACCAGCTGGCATACTCTTCCGCTGCCTGAATCAACCCCTCTCCTTTTGCCTTTGCTACTTCGGCAGCAGTTCGATCCAGAGGAAGGTGGAGAGGTGGATCATCCACGTACGCCAAACGGTACGTCGCTCGTACAAATTTCCTCAGGTCTTCGTCGTGTCCACTTTCCCCCGGTTTCCCTGGATAAAAGTTCCGGGTCGTTCTCGACGGAAGATTGGGATCATCGTACGCGGGATGGACGGGCTCGACTATGGTACCCCATGATGAGTTTGCGCGGAAGAAAGCTGACTGGATGATGGATATCTAGAATGGTGTTACAACAGTCTTTAAGTAGAGAGATGGAGCAAACCTTGATATTCCAGCTGGGGTCAAGTTCGACGGCCAAGCCCTCCGAGAAGCATTCAAGCGCTTACATGGCTTCAATCAGCGACATGCGTCTTGTCGTTCAGAAACGTCCATTACCTGTTTTGCTTTAAAGAAGTGAGTCAACTTGTAAACCGTAGGGAGTCACCACATACGCGGCAGCAAAGTGTGCAACGCCGGCTATAGCCTTCAATGTCGTCCAAGAAGATTTCTGAATCAAAAGACCCCCAGGAGGGTCGTTGCGGTCTCTGAAAACCCTGACAGCTTCCTTTGTCACGTTCACAGCCCCCCAGAACAGCGATTCAAACAACTCTCTGCCGTGCTCCTCACTCACGCCTTCCGCCTCGCCGATGATGCAGCTTCCTGCGTCGTTCAATACGATGTCGACGCGCCCAAACCTCTCCAACGCATTCTCAAAGGCCGCACGGGTCTGCTCTGGGTCTCTGACATCTGACGAGAGAGCGAGAAACCGTGAAGCAAATTTCGAAAGGAAGTCTGAGAGTTCTTCCGGATTACACGATATTGCAACAACGTTGTCCCCCTGCTGCAATGCGTGTTCGGTTACCGCGCGAGCGAAGCTGGAAGATGCATCGGTAACTGAAATGAACCGTTATGATGAAATTTTGTCTCGAGATTGGAGGGCTCACCAAGCCAGACCTTGGAGGTCGCGGTCATTTACGTGACAAGAACGACAAGTAGTGATCGCGGAAGAGCGTGCTGGTATGGTGTGGAAGAGTTGTGACCCTCTTAAATACTTTTATCACTCACGGTGGCAGATATATACGCTTGTCGTCCGATGGCCAGCATGAACCGCGTGTCACATGTGAACATTGGCAGGGGGCTCTCATGTAACGTTCAATGGAAGCATAACCTCTTGGCGATCCGTATAGTGCGTCAGGGCTAGCCCGAGCCAAGACCAAACGGAGGATGCGTCGACCAGTCATTGGCTCCACGCGGGCGGGAAGTTAGCTAGGGTCGACATTGAACCAGAACACTGTATGCTACCAAAGTGAGGTATCACCGTGATTGGATGAGACGTAACCGAGCTCACCAGGGCGAATAAGTAATGTCCCATAACTGTGATCGGAGGTACACCGATCCGTAAGTTGGGTACACTTTTCCCAAACCACGACGACTCAGCCTAGCGTTTACCCTGGGTAAGACCAGTTTTCCCCGCGGATGCCACTAATTTTCTGATGCCCATGAGTAATGGCACACAGCTGGCCATGCCCCCTGCGTGAGGTCGTATCAGCGATCCGCCCGAAGACTGTTATCTAGCTTGACAGCGTGTGGTGGGGTCGTTCTTCGCGACCACCTTACTCTGTGGCCATGCCGTCGAGTCGATTTCAACCCACTCCCAAGGTGTGGTTCGGTAAGTAACGCTTGAATCGTGTGAGGACGCTAGCTGATCGATAAATCCTCGACCGCCACCTCAGTGACTGGAGCTTCGACTGGTTTCGGTCGTCTGGTCACTGAACGCGCTTTGGAGAATGGCGACAGTGTCGTTGCGACACTCCGGAAGCCGTCCATGCTCTTTGATCTGTCGGCCAAATATCCCGTTTCGCAGCTCCTCGTCCTTCAATTGGACGTCTGCGACTCGGCCGCCATCGCCGCCGCATTCAAGCAAGCCGTCACGTCGTTCAATCGGATCGACGTGGTCCTGAACAACGCAGGTTTCTACGTCAACGGTGAAGCAGAGGGAATGTCGGACCAGAACTCGCGTGCCATGTTCGACACGCTGTTCTGGGGAGCGAGTAACGTGATGAAGGAGACTGTTAGATGCTTCAGGGACATCAATCGCCCGATGGGGGGACAGCTGGTGAACATATCCTCTCGCACGGTACTCGCCCCGCCCCCGGCGAGCTCGATGTATGCTGCTGCGTAAGTCGGGATAATTTTGGCCACCCGTCCAATTCTCATCCGACGTCTGTAGGAAAGGCGGTGGGTGTTTTCTCGCTTCATCTGCCAAGCATTGTTCAGTCGTTTGCAATTAGCCCTCGAGTCCCTCACGGAGGGATACGCTGCAGAGCTCGACCCGAAGTGGAACGTCAAGGTCGGTGCACGACGTGTTGCGAATCACGTCGCGAGAAAAAAAGCCTGATCAACACTTTCTCAGCTCATTCTTCTCCAGCCTGGGTTCTTCCGCACGTCTGCTGTTTCTACCAGTATATTTGAGCCGCCTCTGCCCGTCTATGCCATGAACCCCTCCCTCCCATCTATGAAATTCCGTGCTCTCCGCTCAAGGATTGAGAAGACACATTTTGACGGAGACCCGAAGAAGTTTGCTGAACTGGTTTGTCGGCTTGTGAGGACTGAGGAATTACCCTCGTTCGTACGGATACCTGTGCACCGTGTGGCACTGGACGGGGCGAGAAAGAAGGGGAAGATGCTTGTGGAAGCGGCAGAGAAGTTGGAGGAGTGGCTCGGCGGCCTTTAGCTCGGGTACATCAGGGTGAACACATGGATGAAATCGACAATACTAATGTCGTGCACGTGGTGTCGTGCCGACGTTAGGGTACTTTCCTAATTGGCGTCGCAAAGACCTTGGGAGTCAAACCAGTATAAACAAAGACCCCCACTTGGTCGTCGACGCTATGTCAAAGGTCCCACTACCCACACCGAGTTCTTCGGCAGCAGCCGTCTTCGCGGACGACGAACGCGTACATTTCTCGAGGGAGACGGGGACCTGGAGATTCGAGCAAGAAGATGGGTCTGAACTCGAGTACGACACCACCAAGTCTCAATGGGTGCCCGTGGTCAGTGCGGCGCGCTGCCATCCGAGTGCCGTCCAGGCTCACCCGTCCTTGTAGGTTGACGAAGAGCTCCTGCGTAAACAACAAGCGGCATATGCCGTCTCCGGCGTCGACGAGGAGGTATGGTTGCCCCGATGTCCGATATGCGTTCCCGCAACGTATACGTCCCCCCATGCCAGACTCCCGCAGCGCCCGTCCTAAAACGCAGCAACAAGAAACGGAAAGAGCCAGAAGATTACACGTCCGCTACGCCTCCTTCGGGGCCATCCGCCAAGCGGGGCAAGAACGAGGAAGGCAAACAGCCCCGGTCCAAGAACACGGCCGTCTACGTCACGAACCTTCCCCTGGACACAAAGGTTGAGGAAATCGTCGAGCGGTTCGGAAAGTTTGGTGTGATCGAAGAGGACGACGAGAGCGAACCCAAGGTGAAGATGTACGCGACCGAGGACGGGTTGTTCAGCGGAGAGGCATTAGTAGTCTACTTCAAAGAGGAGAGCGTGACGCTGGTGGTCAACATGCTCGATGATGCGGAGCTGAGACTGGGAGAACCGTCCACGACGATGAGGGTGCAGAAGGCCGAGTTCAAGCACAAGCACACGGGAGTGGAAGTAGAGGGGAATGTGCAACCGCGGAGAACGGTTGACAAGAAAAAGGCTACGCGACGGATTGGTAAAATGCAAAAGTAAGTTGCGATGTATGTTTCGCCTCGACGATGTCATGGACCCTTGTTACAGAAAAATACAAGAATGGGACGACGAAGATGGTTTCGGTCCTGCGAAGACCGAGGAGGATGAGATGCATTTGCCCAACAGGAACAGCAGGGTCGTCGTATTGAAGCACATGTTTTCTTTGAAAGAGCTTGATGAAGACGCATCTCTCCTGCTTGATCTCAAAGAGGATGTTCGCGACGAGTGCTCGACTTTAGGCGAAGTGACGAACGTGGTGTTGTATGATGTGGGGTATTCTTGTCCACTGCGCTATCCTCGCTAATCAGTCCATTACGACCCACAGAAGGAGCCGGAAGGCATCATGACAGTGAAATTCAGAGATCCTGTGAGTGCGCAAGCCTGCGTATTAGTAAGTCCAACTTGGCTGCGTCTGGTGCTCTGACCGAATGCGTTGACAGAAGATGAATGGGCGGTTCTTTGCTGGACAACGTATCGAGGCATCGCTTTATATTGGAAAACAGCACTTCAGGAGAAGTGGCGCCGGAGATGATATCGAAGGGAATTCTAACGAAGCCGAAAAGAAGCGCCTTGAAGACTTTGCGTCCTGGCTGATGACCGAGGGAGACTAGTCATCTAGTATATATCTCTGCATATGCATGAATCGACCATTATTTACCGTCGACGGGGCAACGAGGGACCTTGTTCCCAGATGAAGGGTGCAACATTATGGCGAGACAGGTGCCATCATAAATGGAGAAAAGTGAAGTCGTACATAGCGTACAACTTACGCTTGGTGACCGGTGGCATCTCTAGATCTGGCGATTCGGATGTCCACTTCTCGGGATGTATATATGTGGGGTTTGCCTATTAGCCTATCGATTTAGGGTGTTCGGGAACTTCGAAGGTGGCTTTTGCGGCTGTGATTGACTGTGATCACCGGAGACTCGGATCAGCGGATCCTACTATCTACCACACATCGATTCTGCATGCGAGTAGGAAATCAACGGCCAATCGTAGACCACAACAGCCCGTCAGCGGATAACACGGGAGAAGACGAGTCTGAACTATCACGAGTGACCTAGGTGTTGGGAAATGCGCCGATGGGTGAACTTGTTGAGCTATACGCACAATCTACTCGGGTTATTGAACGAATGATTAATTAGACAAAAGAGCGTATATCTGGGCCATCCTGTGTGGTATTCGAAGGGTAATAATGTCCAGGGTAACCAGGGTAAATGGTAAGAGTGGTATATGGTAGGGTATGGAGTGACTGACGGGCCGAGATGAGAGCAGAAAAACGAGTGGAAATTTTAAAAATGGGGAGAGTAGGCTGAGGGTCGTGCGGATTCGTGGCGAGACAAACTGAGTGACGGGCGGGGTCGCGAGGACTAACGTTACTCTTGAGCGGTGAACAGCTAGTACTAATCAGTGCGCGGTGGGTTCTCCATCATGTTGTGCTTTCTCGTGAGCTTCGCCGCCTCCACTACCTCGGTGTTCGCCATCGATTGACCCTGGAGAGCTGACTACAACTTCTGGGAGAACGGGTGGTTGACTGGATATGATCGGGCGCGATTCCTCTTCGTCCCTGGTCCCAACAGAATAAGCGGAGGAGGAACGAGGAGCACTACTATTAAGGATTTCCGTGGAGGGTTTGGGGGTCGTAAGAGTGGCAGAGAATCGCTGGACGGACGGGGATGTTGGTGCGCTCTGACCGCCGACTCCCGTGTCAGTGGGGGGTCGCGGAGGGTCAGAGAAATCCCAAGCATGAGGAACGAGGGCGACGGGCAATAGCCAGGTTGCAGTACAAACGACCCCTCTGCCCTGATCCGCTTTTTTAATCAGTGACCATTCAGTTTGCACAAATTGGGCAATGTAGCGGATGAACGGGAGGAGTTCACGCACACCCTCACTGAGAATGGCGAGGGCTGTCAGAAGGTTGAGGAGCGCAGTGGAGGGAGATGCGGCTGTCTGCAGGTGGGCCATGGTTGGAGGAGGAAGACAGATTTCGAAACCCCACCAATCTGTGGTTTGGGAAAAAGACATGAGCAGGTTTAACGGGAAAAAAAAAGTGAAACAAATCTGACATGTGAGTGCAGATATCCTGTCCGTAGGAACGATGACACCCTTGTGGTCAGGAAGTATGGCTCTGCCTGTGGCATATCCCAACGCCATGAGCTGCGGCGTGATCTGCTCGATACCCTCGATGACTGTCTCAGGAGTGGGAACTGCACCGGCGAAGAGGCCCTGTGCCGTGACTGGTGCACCAAAACCCATATTAGGAGCTGTGATGAGGTTGACGAGATGTAAATCGGCTAGGGCGGCGGATACGGCTGACAGAGAAGCTGTTGCAACGGAGGGGAGATGAGCGAAATACTGATCATGAAGATCTTTATCAGGCATATCAAGAGAGACAGCATGAATGGGGACATCAGTCCTGCCTGCACCGTCGTTGGGACGAGCAGGAAGTGTTCTTAAATGAGCGATGACCTTGGCTGCAGTCTTTGGTTCAAGAAGCTGAGCCTTGACACGTGTTACGTCGGACTTGGAAGGAGACTTTGACTTGGTCGAGTTGGGATCAGAGGACTTGTTATGATCTCCAATGATGACGGAGCGAACGACGGACGCAGATTCCTTGGCACGCCTTTCCGACGAAGCAGAGGTTCCGACTGTTAGGACAGAAAGTGCACGCCCAGCCACGGACTTTTTCTCGGAAGGCCTTGAAACAGAAGTGGGTTGAGGCTGGAGAGGAGGAATGGTGCGAGCCTTGTCCTGCTTTGCATCGGAGCGGAAAAAAGAAAAGGAGGGGAAGGAAAAGTGGCGGGGATCTTTACCAGTCGAGTTCGCGCTGGGTGGAGAATAGGGCAAGGCAGACTGACTTTGGGTCTGCATGGGTTGATCACCATGGGTGGTAGATTGGGTGTGTATAGAGGGAACGGACGCCTGAGTGGTCGTCAGAGGGGGAGGAACAAGGGATACGGCGGGGTTGGGGGACTCTGGAAGAAGGATGGAATGCGGTCGGGCAGGTGTCTGGGAAGCGTCTCCGGCAGGGCCATGGACGGTCGGCGTGGAGTCTATAGTCGGCATGGACGCGGAGGAGAGTCTGGCCTCGGCGTGGTCGGTGGGCTGCGCTGGAGGCTCAGACGCGGTGGGAACGGGGGCGTCATGGACCGAAGTGGAGGCGACGTCAGCGGGGGCAGCATCACCGGTGCTCTCGGTCGCGACGGGCGACTTGGGCTGCTTTGAGGCGGGGCTGACGGACTTGAAGAAGGACAACATGCCAACCGGCGACCAGGGGAGGGAAAGGAGAGCAAGGACAACCAGCGAGGGTCGAAAAAAGCAGGCCCTGCTTTTATACGTACTCAGGAGGGTTTAGCGTATCGGTCGTGAGAACTGGAGGAGGAGCACCCAGCTCGGGCATGCTCAGCTGAGCCGGTCTCTACACGGCGCCCGACTCGGGTGCTGCTCGCCCACGTCGTGGGCCCCCCACGCTCACCTTTGCCTCTCCCTCTCGGCCACAATCTTCCCACTGCGGATCAGGGGCTGATCAGCGGTGGTGACACC
>JBBPKF010000471.1:0-12023 GCA_038089175.1 Binderoboletus segoi | reverse complement strand
ATTCCATTCCATTACAATATGCTCCATTCTGTTACATTCCATATTCTTACATTCCATTCCATTCTATCTGTATTAGCATTAGTTCCACTACCTAGACTCCTCTGTGCAGTGTTAACTGCAGAGCACAGGGCTGCAGCACCTCCAGTACATCTCCTACCTGATCTCTGAACTCCTTAGTCATCCGTTTTCTCCATCATATATAAACCCCATACTCTAGCCGGTAAATACCTCAGTTCAAATATCAACAGAACTTGACTACCTCTCCTCTGACTTGAACCCTGACAGTGCTCCTCTGACCTCTGACCCTCTGACCTATTCTGCTCTGTAAATCTGGAACCAGGACTTGTGCAAGGGTGCACCACATACAGTGAAGCCAAGTCCCATCTGACCAAACTCCAGAGTTCCGGAGTTTCCCAGAGTTATTCCAACCCAGTTTAACAAGTATATTCAAACTCCTACTTGCAATGAAGTCCATGTACATCAATGGCCACCAGAGTCACTTGAGCCTGCACTCAGGCCATCACCAATGCCCCTTTGTCTCCCCACTACAACCCCCTGAACACCTTTGGCAATAGTCACTGAGGCTCAGACCTCATTGAACAATTCCACAGTTTTTCTGCTAGAAGAAATCCCAGTTCCACTTCCCAGGGGCCACCTCCTCATCCAGAAACCCCTACTCCCAGAGCTCATATTGAGGAGCTTCCAGATGACCCCAGTACCCCACACACTCCACCCCCATTTCACACTCCAAGTAACCACAGCAACCCTGGAGATCCAGATGAGTCCAGAGATGATCCCTCCGATGGCAATTTCAATTTCCAAGGGGATGACCTAGATCCTGAATTCTCTGGAGACGAGCAAATTCTGTGTGACACCCTTGCCAATCTGACAAATGCCATCTGTGGCCTCACCCACTCCTCCTGCCACAAACCCTCCAAAATCTTGCAGTGGATCAAAGTCTGAAAACTGGACCAGTTTGATGGAACAGAACCCTGCAAACTCCAGGTCTTCTTGGTTCAATGTGAACTAAACTTCCAAGATCACCCCAAAGCCTTTACCTCCAACTGTGCCAAGGTCATGTTCGCCCAGTCCTATCTCAAGGGCATGGCATTAGAATGGTTTGAGCTGGACCTCCTGCAGATAGAGAATCCTGCACTCTGTCCACTCTGGATGGACAGTTTTAAGGAGTTCATCCTTGAGCTCCAAACCAATTTCAGACCACACAACCCTGTCAGAGATGCAGAGCACCAGCTTGATCATTTGGCCATGAAAGATGGTCAAAAGATCAACAAGTACGTTGTAGAATTCAACAAGATCACTTCAAAAGTCCAGGGCTACAGAGATGGTGCCCTCCAGCACTGTTTCTATAATGGCCTCCCAAACCATATCAAGAATGAAATCTCGCATGTCAGAAAGCCCTCCATGCTCATAGATCTTTGTCAACTTGCTCATGCAATCGACACATGCTGCTGGAAGCACAAGTCAGGACTCAATCATCAGGTGAAGCCTTCCCCCAACCCTCCAAAGTCCAACAAACCCTCCACCACCTCTGCTGGCTCCTCTGGCTCCTTCAAGGAGTCTAAAGGGAAATCCACCAGCACCACCAGTACCTCTGGAGCCTCTGCTCCTCCTAAGCCAGACTTGCCATCCAAGCTTGGGAAGGACAGTAAGCTCACAGTGGCAGAGTGCAAGTGCCACTTCAACAATAACTTGTGCATGTTCTGTGGTCAAGGTGGCCACATGGCCAAGGAATGCTCAAAGTTCACTTCTTGAGTGGCCAAGGCTCGTGTGATCAAGACTGTGACTCCAGAAGCTAAACTGGAGGCCTCCTCAGAGGCGAAAAAATAGTCAGCAGCCTCTGTGACTCTGCATGGACTGGAGGTTGCGTTGACTCTTTCCATGCTCCAAAGGAGATCTGACTCAACATGTCCACTCTTTCCAACCCCAGATCACTTATGCCTTCTGTCTCTCTGATATTACATGACATCCCATCTTTTCCCATATTGGTAGACTCCAGATCCTCCAATTGTTTCATAGATAGCGAATTTGTCAATAAACATGGACTTTCCCCTTACTCTGTTCCTCCACTCCAACTGTGTCTCTTCGATGGAACCTCAAACTCCATGATCACTCAAGCCATCGACCTCTCCATCCATTTCAAAACTGATGACATCACTCTGACGACATTCTATGTCACTCTGCTGGATGGTTCTTGTTCCCTTGTGCTAGGACACAACTGGCTTGCCTGCTACAATCCATTGATTGATTGGGTCTTGAACACTATCTCATTCCGCTCACCTGGACAAGCCATGCCCACAACCCCGAGCTCATCTCTGCAGCCTCCATTCCCTACTCTGACAGCTGACTCTCTCCCCTCCGATCCACCATGTTTCTCTGACCGCAAGGCTCTGCCAATCGTGCTCATCAGTGCTCCAGCCTTCACACTCACCTATCACATAGAGGGCTTCATGCAGTTCACTCTGCAACTCTGCCCTCAGAAGAGCAATCTCTGCTCCACCTCCACTGCTCCTGAACCAGTCGATCTCTCTGGAGTTCCTCTGGAGTATTGTGACTTCATGGATGTGTTCAGTAAAAGCAAGGCTTCCACCCTTGCCCCACACCACCCATTCAATCTAAAGATCAATCTGGAAGAAGGCACATCCCCTCTGATAGGCACCACCTACTCCCTTTCCCTATCCAAGCTTGAGTCTCTTCAAGTATTCCTCCATGAACACCTCTTCATGGGCTTTATCCACCCATCATCCTCTGCTCATGCTGCTCTGGTCCTCTTTGTCTGCAAGAAGGACAGTTCACTCTGCCTTTGCATCAACTTCTGAGGCCTAAACAAGATCACGAAAAAAGACTGCTACCTGCTCCCCCACATCTCCAATCTCCTAGATGCTCTGAACCACATGAAGATCTACACCAAGCTCAACCTCTGGCATGCATACCATCTGGTCTGCATTACTGAAGGCAACGAATGGAAGACTTCCTTCCGGACATGCTACAGATCATACAAATGGCTTGTCATGCTGTTCAGACTTACCAATGCCCCTGCAGCTTTCCAGTGGTTTGTCAATTCCTTCTTTGCAGGTCTCCTTGATGTCTCTGATCATATACTTGAATGACATCCTCATCTTCTCTGCCAACCATGCATCCCACAAAGAGCATGTCTGTGAAGTTCTTCAGTGACTCCAGAAACATGGACTTTATGCCAAACCAGAAAAATGCGAATTCCACATGGACTTCATAGAATACCTCAGATACCAGCTCTCCCCTTCTGGACTGTTCATGTTCCCAAAGAAAGTAAAAGCCATTCAAGACTGGCCCAAGCCCTGAAAAGTCTGAGACATCCAGTCCTTCCTTGGATTCACAAACTTCTACTGATGTTTCATTCATGACTACTCCAGTATGGTTGTTCCACTCACCTGCCTCACTTGCAAGGGTGTTCTGTGGGACTTCAATGACACATGTCGCTCCACCTTCCAGTGTCTCAAGGACACCTTCACCTCTACTCCCATCCTTACCCACTGGGTCTCCAACACCCCACTAATCATCAAGACTGATGCCTCCAACTATGCCATTGCTGACATCCTTTCCCTCTGGTGCCCAGATGAAGAAGTCCAGCCTGTTGCTTTCTACTCCTACATCCTCTCTGCTCCAGAGCTCAACTATGACACCCATGACAGGAAATTGCTCACCATTCATGAGTCCTTCCAGACTTGGCAGCACTACCTTGAGAGTTCCAGTACTCTGGTTGATGTTGTCACTGACCATAAGAACATAGAGTACTTTGCCACTATGAAGCTCCTGACCTGCCGACAAGCACACTGGTCAGAGTTCCCCTCGCAGTTCAACATGGTTGTCCACTTCTGCCCTGGAAAATTAGGCACAAAGCCCAATGCCCTCACTAGACATTGGGACATCTATCCCAAAGAGGGGGATAGGGACTATGCCTGTGTCAATCCTCACAATTTCTGACCTGTTTTCACCCATGAACAACTCACTGTGTCACTCCGAGTGACATATCTAGTAGCTCCAGTCCTCTGGGCTGGTTTACTGTTCGATATTGAATCCCTCCACAGTGACATTCTCTCCACACTCTGCTCTGATCCAATCACCTCCATCCACCTGTCCACCCCCGAATCCTCTGACTTCCATTGGACCATTGACTTTGAAGGTTTTCTATGGCTGGATGACTGCATCTATGTCCCCAAGGCCAACAACCTCTGTCTCTGTGTCCTCTGGTACAAACACAATCATCCACTCTTCAGACATTTCGGACAGAACCAGACTCTAGAACTCATTCACCGAGAATATACCTGGCCGGGCATCTGGACCTTTATCAAAGAATAGGTTTCCTCCTACACCTCCTGTGCCCATGCCAAAGTCCCCAGACATAAGCCCTATGGGCTCCTGAAACAACTCCCCATTCCCAAAAAGCCATGGAACTTGATCTCCATGGACTTCATTGAACAACTTCCCACCTTCTCCAGACACACTGCTATCCTTCTCATCATAGACCATCTATCTAAACAATGCATATTCATTCTGACAGACAACAAGGTAACATCTCCAGAGTTAGCCAAACTCTTTCTTCTCAATGTCTTCTCCAAACATGGAGTTCCCTCACACATCACCTCTGATTGAGGCTTGGAGTTCATCTCCCATTTCTTCTGCTCCCTCAGAAAGGCTCTCAACATCTGGCTCCATTGCACTTCTGGTTACCATCTGGAAGGCAACAGTGAGACAGTGTGAATGAACCAAACATTGGAACAATACCTCCAGATATATTGTAACTACCAGCAAGACAACTGGTCCAAACTCCTGCCCCTTGTGGAGTTCATGTACAACAATGCTCTGAACACTTCCACAGGGATCTCTCCTGTCTTTACTAACAAGGGCTACCACCCCAACATCACCATCCATCCCAAACAAGACCTGACCTCCACTCAAGCCCAAGAGTACTCCGTAGACCTCGACTTCCTCCATGAATTCCTCTGACAGGAGTTAGCTGCTGCTCAGGAATGGTACCAAGGATCCGTGGATGCCAAGCGAACTCTGGTGCTGAACTTCAAAGTTGGTGACCAGGTTTTAGTCAAGGCTAAGTACTTCTGCTCTACACATCCATCCAAGAAACTCTCTGAAAAGAATCTAGAACTATATCCCATCATAGCTCAAGCTGGCTCCCTGTCATTCACCCTCTGGCCTCCAGACAGCATGAAGTCCATCCATCTGGTCTTCCATGTCTCACAACTGGAATCCACTACTCCCAACACTATCTCCAACTGCATCCAATCCCCTCTGCCTCCAGTTGAAGTCGACAGAGAACTGGATAATGAAATCTCTGAAATTCTCAACTCCAAAATAGATCGTAGATGAAGAAACTGCAAACTGTTGTATCTGATCAAATGATCCAGCTATAAAGGAACCAATGAAGAAACATCTTGGCTCCTTGCCACCAAGCTTGGTCACACCTCAGAACTCATCAAAAAATTCCATCTCCAGTATCCAGAGAAGCCTGTTACAAATTTCTCTTCTTCTTACTCCATTGGTGATCTATGCTGCTACCTTGTGCATGCCTTTACAGACAGTTAGCTCCAACACTTACTATGAGGAGCCACATGTATGTTTATACTCTTTCTTACCTTATGTTTACTCCTCTTGCTTTACATTCTCCAATATGGACACTTTTCCACCTGACCTGGGTTTAACTGCATTCCAAAGACTGGTTTCCTTTACCTTCCTTTGCATTCTATACCTTGGTCATCCGCAGTACTTTGGTCATCACTTTTATGTCCTCATTCAACTTCTTTGGTGTTCCATCATGTTCCATAGGCCTCCCCTGATCCATTTCTCCTCTGTACTTAAGTTGTTACTACATGCTGTGTCTGTCATCTTGTTCTTTCTGTATTCCCCTGCAATCAGAGCAAGTATCTTTCTTAGGCTTTGTTACTCTAAGTTAGCTATTCCGACCTTGTGGTGTACACCATCTCATACAGCTGTGTCCTCGTTGTGTTGCCTTGCCATGACACCATCTTGAAGTTCAACCAAACAGTATAAAGCCTGTCAAGGTTGTCGAGCCCATAGAAGCATAATTCCTATGCACACTCATTCACACTGCAACAGGGTGCTCTCTTACCTTGAGCATCATCCAGCTGAAGCTGAGGAAGCCTGAGTGCTTGAAGAAGTTACACAAGTCTCTGCTTGCAGCATAACAAAAGAACAAGATCTTTTGCTCACAGGTGTCATCCTACTGAGCACATCTCTCAACCATTGCAGATAAATCTTTCCATTGACCTCCCACTCTAGGATCCTTTCATGATCCCTGGGCAGCTCCCCTCCCTGCCCCCACACCAAAGAAGTCCAGTGCATATGCAGGACAACTAGTGTCTGCATTCACAGGAAACCCAGTCCCAACCACATCATTGTACATTCTGGAAAGCTCTTGGGAACCAACCCCAGAACGAATTAAGAAAGTCCTATTCTGCCTGCTCCCCTTCTTCCAAACCAGAAGAACCCACTCCTTCTCCATCTCCATCACCACCACCATCTCCTATTGCTGTTATCCCCCCTCAATCACCACCATCAATGGCAGAACTGAAAGCCACTCTCCTGGATTGCTTTTCTGGCAAGTCTGAGGATGTGCAACGATGGATGAAGGCCATGAAGGCCTATTTTACTGTAAATGCGGCTCTGTATGCTGCAGATGCAACAAAACTTTGTACTACACTGAACAGGATGCTGGAAGGATGTGGAGCTGCCTTTGCGAATCACTGGTATGATAAGATAAATGACACAGAAGTCACCGCTGCAGATAAAACTTTTGCAAAGATGATTGAAGATTTTGATGCCACCTTTTTCCTGGTGAATCAAGTATCTAATGTGAGATTCAAGCTGGAATGTCTCCAGCAACAAAGAAAAAAGAACAATGAAAACCAATGGGAAGATGGCTTCCTAGAATACATCACTGAAGCAAGAACCCTCATTGATAAAGCAAAAATTGTCAATGAACAAGAAAAATGCTTTAAATTCCTCGCAGGCCTGGATAAAGAGATCCAAGACCCAATTATCATAAATGGAGCTCTGACTATGCTGGAAGCATTAGTCAAGAAAGCTGTGGAAATGCACTCAAACATTACACATGCAAGAAACATTGGACAAAATAACTTCTTCTCATCCTCCTCTTCATACTCACCCCATGGCAGAGACCCGAATGCCATGGACATTGAGTTCATCAAATTACATCCTGATGAAAGAGCCAAACTTGTTCATGAAAACAAATGCTTCATATGCAAAAAGCAGGGTTGCTGGTCAGGTAACCACAAGAAAGGAAAAACCCTGACATACCGGAAACTGGTCACTGTCAGAAATGTAGAAACTGCGCCGACAACATCGGCCAACCCCCCACCCTACCAACCACATCAACAACAGGTAACTCCCACCTCCCCCATCGATGAATATGTCAAAACGCTCCAATTGAAAGGGAGCTCTGATGAAGAAATTCTAAAAGTATTGCATACCTGTTTCAAGAATAAGATGCTGGAACAAGAAGGACCAGCAGCACAGGATTTTTGAAATGGGAGTGTTCTACGTTGACACAATGACTCCCCACTGTAACACTGTTCCCCATGTATGTAGCAAGTAACAAAAACAAAGCCTCTTGTCTCTTGATTACTCTACATGGAAATGGAAACAAAGTTGACACAAAAGCACTCCTCAACAGTGGTGCAATGGGGTCCTTTGTATCATGGGACTTCCTCTGAAGAAAGAAACTCGGATTTAGGAAAATGAGGAACACAGTCCTCATATAAAATGCAGACAGCTCTGAAAATAAAGCCAGAATGATCAAATTCATGTCCCAGATGACACTAACTATTCAAGGACCCACTCCCTACATGCACATCCAAGAATTCTATGTAACAGATCTTGGAAAAGAAGACATTATCCTAGGTCACCCTTGGCTCACCAAGCATAACCCAGTCATCAACTGGAGAACCGGAAATCTGCTAATCAAAGAAAAACTCCCCAAAACTGCTGAACCTGTGATGGAGGAATGCCATCAACTCATCACATTCTTGAACAAGGTCACCCTGTCAACAGAAATCACACAGAATACCCAGAAAGTGGAAGTCACCCTCCCAGACACCTATAAGGAATTCAAAGACATATTTGACGAACCACCCAAAGGAGAACTTCCCTCAAACTGGGGAAGATTCGATTTCCCTATCATCACCAACGATGAATTCATCCCTAAGGTCACTAAAGTATATCTGCTTAACCCCACGGAACAACAGGTGTGCAAAGACTTTATCAAAGAAAATATAGAAAATGGCAAGATTATCCCCTTGTCCTCCCCACAGGCATCCCCTTTTTTCTTCATAGGAAAGAAAGACAGAAAGCTTCACCCCTGCCAAGACTACTGGTACTTGAACTCTCACATGATCAAAAATGTGTACCCCCTCCTGATTATCTCTGAGCTTTTTGACAAATTCAAAAACACCAAATTCTTCACCAAGTTTGACATCCGCTGGGGATATAACAATGTCCTCATCAAGGAAGATAGTCGATGAAAGGCAGTGTTCATCATGTCAGAAGGATTATTCAAACCACGGGTCATGTTCTTCAGTTTCTCCAATGCCCTACCCCACTTCCAAAACATGATAAATCACATTTTTCATGATATGATAGTAGAAGGATGGCTTGGGATCTATATGGATGACCTTGGTTTCACATTCCTGGACCTTCCAACACACCAAACATGCACACACAGAGTTCTAGACAGATTCAGGAAAGAAAAACTATACCCAAAACTGTCCAAATGCACATTTGACACACCAGAAATGGAATATCTTGGCATGGTAATATGCAAAGGACACATCTGCCTAGACTCTCACAAGGTCAAAGCAATCGAAGACTGGAAGCTGCCCACCACAGTCAAGGGTGTGTGATCCTTCTTAGGGTTTTGCAACTTTTATCGAAAATTCATATCAAATTATACCAATCTCACCAGATCCCTCAATGACTTAACAAAGAAAGAACTCCCTTGGAAATGGGAGGAAGCACAACAATGAGCATTTGATGCTCTGAAAAAGATTTTTATATCCCAACCTGTCCTACTAATGCCTGACTCAACCAAACCATTCACAATCATGACCGACACATCCCTGGTAGTGTCCAGAGGTGTCCCATTGCAGAAGGATGGCAACAGCAAGTACCACCCGTGTGCCTATCACTCACAAACATTTATCAATGCCAAACGCAATTATGACATCTATGACTGAGAATTGCTTGCAGTCCTACATGCTCTGGATATGTGGAAACACTATCTACAAGGAGCAGGATATCTGGTCACAGTCTTCACTGACCATAAAAATCTCATGTATTTCCAATCCCCCCACAAACTTTCGTGCAGACAGGTGTGATGGATGTTATTCTTACAGGACTTTGATCTACAATTTGTTAGCATCCCTGCAGCCCAAGTAGCACCTGCAGATACTCTCTCCAGATACCTCTACCCAGCAACCTTTGAGGACAACAATGCAAATGTCACATTACTTCCTGACACGTTGTTCATCAAAACGTTGGATCTTGCCATTGCTGATAAAATCACAAAATCTTCCAACACTGACCCCTTCATCCTTTCTGCACTAGCAGCGATGGAAAAACAGAACTCCCCTATCCCTTGATTCCCCCTCTTCAATTGGCACTTTGCACATGGCCAGTTGTATTTCCAGAACAGGCTATACATCCCCTAGAAATTTTGCAACAACGTCCTTAACCACTGTCACTGTACATCCATGGCTGACCACAGTGGTGTACTTTGCATGCAAACCTGAGTTATGCACAATTGCTGGTGGCCTGGATTAGCCACATTTGTGTGAAAGTTCATTGCTGGCTGTCCTCAATGCCAGGTGAATAAGGTCAACACCCACCTCACAACACCTCCCTATGCACCAATCCCCTCCTTGGCAACCTGACCCTTCCAACAGGTCTCTGTGGATCTCATTACAGATCTCCCCATGGTCATGGGGTTTGACTCTGTCATGGTTGTGGTTAACCATGGCCTTTCAAAGGGGGTAATTCTCTGCCCTTGTTCTAAAACTATCAACACCATGGGCATTGCTGACCTTTTTTTTAAACACATGTTCACTAGGTTTGGTCTACATGACAAAATCATCTCGGACAGAGGTCTGCAATTTGCATCTGCCTTTGCCAGAGAATTGGCTAGGCTCCTAGACTACACTCTATCCCTCTCCACTGCATACCACCCACAAACAGACAGACAGACAGAATGTATGAACCAAGAACTCAAAACATATCTCTGAATGTTCTGTGCAACTCAACCCACCAACTGAGTCTGAATGCTTTCCTACATGGAGTTTTCCCACAATTCCTCCATCCATTTGTCCACAAAACAAACCCTGTTCTTTATCCTGATGGGCTATAAATCTTGGGCTTACCCTGCCCTAGGCAAAACATTCCTCCCTAAACTTAAAAACTGCATGGAAACTCTGGAAGAAGCCAGAAACAAAGCATTAGCCGCACACGAAAAAGCAGCTCTGGTGATGAAAAATTACATCAAATCATGCTCTTCATCATGGAAAGAAGGAGACAAAGTTTGGTTAGAAGCATAGAATTTGCAATTCCCCAGAAGAACCCTGAAACTCACCCAAAGGAGATTTGACCCTTTTACCATTGATAGAGTAATAACTCCATGGGTGTATCGTCTAAAACTTCCAGCTACTTGGAAAATTCACCCAGTTTCCCACACATCCCTTTTATCCCTGTTCCACAGCATGGAAGAATATGGAATGCCATTCATTGAACAACCCCCAGAAGAAATAGATGGGGAAGAACAATATGAAATCAAAGCCATCATGAGTCACAGAGGCTCCATGAGGCAATGGTGCTATCTAGTGTGCTGGAAAGGCTATTTGTCCACAGAAGACACATGGGAACCTGAAGGAAACTTTAGCAGAGCCTCAACCTTACTAAAGGTATATAAGAGGAAACATAGGTTTTAACGAACTACATGCCCCTCTTCTCCTTCCTTCCGTCACACAACTGTGTCCCTCAAAACTTCTGGTCTGATGTTGTCACTGAATATCACAAAGAACAAAACATGTCCTGTTAATCCTCCTTGACCTCTTCTCACACATCCACCCATGAACTCATGGAAAGAATCCACAACAACGCTGTATCCCCCGCCCCTGAACCACCTGTCAAAGAAGAATCCCTCTCTGCTTTCACACATGTCCCCACCATTCCTCAATCTGATATCATCCTCCCAGACTTCATCCCACTCCATGTTTATTGTCTCCCACTTGTCCACCAACATCATCTTATCATAGCAGTTCTTGAAGACCCTGGCCTGACCTTCTTAGTAGAACATGATTTACATTATCTTCACTCTGCAACTCTTCCTGGACTAGTTCAGATGTACCATCACCTCGCACTATGCAAAAGTTCTTTCTCCAACCTCCAACCATCATTTGCTAATGCTGCTCATATTGGGCTCACCAACCAAATGCTCACTGAAATGGTGCAATCTCTCCTTGCCACCCTTGTTTGTGCAGGACTCCCCAACATTATTGATGACTATCAGAGGAAGAATTCAAGGAGTACTTCAAAGAGGTCTCCTATGACCATCGAACCTCGCATTCCCCAAAACCAGTCCCTGTCCCCCTTGCAGACCATCTTTCATCCCCACCCCAGTCCTTTCACCCTCAGGCCACACTATGTCTTGCATCTCAACAATGGTTCAGTCCTATTCATTGAACATGGACAGGAAAGAAAAAAGAAACCATGTCCCTTGTTGCAGACTATCCTGATGTGACAAACCTTGATTACTGTTACACTGCAAGCAAAGACTTGTGTGACTTCAACCCTTCTTGAGTTCCTCAGCTGATGGCTGGACGACACTCAAGGTGTGAGAGCACCCTATACCAGAGCGAACGAGCGTGATGTGGGAATTACTTATCCATGGGCTCGGCGACCTTGACGGGCTTGATACCGCTTGG
>JBBPKF010000469.1:0-12045 GCA_038089175.1 Binderoboletus segoi | reverse complement strand
TATCGGATGGGAGGATAGGGGACACGAAGTACCAATAAGGAGATGATACTTAGAATGACGGGTTGAGTCTGATCAAGACAAAGACGAGCCAAAGTAGGAGTAAGATCTGATGAAGTGTAAGGACAATCAACAAGAACCGAGGAGCGATGACATGAGAGAGGTAAAATTGTAACAGGAAGGAAGGGATGTCATACGATATCAGAGAGATGGAGGGCATAAGTGATCTGGGGTTGGAAAGAGCGGACACATTGAGTCAGATCTCCTTCAGAGCATGGAAAGAGTCAATGCAACCTCCAGTCCATGCAGAGTCATGGAGGCTGCTGACTATTTTTTTGCCTCCAAGGAGGCCTCCAGTTTAGCTTCTGGAGTCGTGGTCTTGGTCACATGAGCCTTGGCCGCTCGAGAAGTGGACTTCGAGCACTTCTTGGCCATGTGGCCAGCTTGACTGCAGAACATGCACAAGTTGTTGTCAAAGTGGCGCTTGTGCTCTGCCACTGTGAGCTTACCATTCTTCCCAAGCTTGGATGACAAGTCCAGCTTAGGAGGAGCAGATGCTCCAGAGTTGCTGGAGGTGCTGGCAGATTTTCCCTTGGACTCCTTGGAGGAGCCGGAGGAGCCAGTGGAGGTGGCAGAGGGTTTGTCAGACTTCGGAGGGTTGGGGAAAGGCTTTGCCTGGCGACTCAGTTCTGACTTGCACTCCCAGTAGCACACGTTGATCACATGTGTGAGTTGATGGAGGTCTACAAGCATGGAGGGTTTTCTGACACAAGAGATTTTGTCCTTGATATGGTCCAGGAGGCCATTATAGAAATAGTGCCGAAGGGCACCATCTTCATAGCTCCAGACTTGCGAAGCAATCCAGTTGAATTCTACAACATATTTGTTGATCTTTTGACCATCTTTCATGGCCAAGTGATCAAGTTGGTGCTCCGCATCTCCAACAGGGTCATGCAGTCTGAAGTTGGTTTGAAGCTCAAGGACGAACTCCTTGAAACTGTCCATCCAGAGCAGATGGAGTGCAGGATCCTCCATCTAAAGGAGGTTGTTACAAATTTCCTTCCTCCTTGTTATCATTGCATTATGTTACCACCTATTTCTTATGGACGCAGGGATACGAACCTGGTTACTCTTAGCCATGAGTACATTTTCCCTTTTTCTCACATTGCAGTTAGCTCTTCTTTTATACATTTACCAATATGGATACTTCCCGCAATGACTCGGGCTTAGCTGCCTTCCGGAGACCAGTTTCTTCTACCTTCCTTCATATTCCAGATCTCGGTCATCCACAGCACATTAGTCATCTCTTTTACATCACTATCCAATTTCTCCGATGTTCCTTCATGTTCCATATGCCACCCCTAACCTCGCTCCTTTCTGTACTTAAGTCACTACAGCGCACTGTGTTCGGTATTCTGTTCTCTTGTATTCCTCCTGCAATCAGAGCAGTCTCTTTCTTAGGCTTCATCACCCTAAGTTAGCTATCAAGACCTTGTGGAGCTAGCCATCTCTAGCCACTGTGTCCTCAAAGTGTTGCCTTGCTGTGACACCAAACTAGTCAGTCAATTGAACGGTATCAAGCCTGTCAACGTCGTCAAGCCCATGGATGCGTAATTCCCACGTCATGCTTGTTCACTCTGGTATAGGGTGCTCTCACACCTTGAGCGTTGTCCAGCCATCAGCTGAAGAACCCAAGAAGGGTTGAAGTCACGCAAGTCTTTGCTTGCAGTGTAACAGAGGTCCAGTTCAAACCATTCCAATGCCATTTCCTTGAGGTAGGACTGGGCGAAGGTGACCTTGGCACAGTTGGAGGCGAAGGCTTTGGGGCGATCTTGGAAGTTTAGTTCACATTGGACCAGGAAGACCCAGAGTTTGCAGGGTTCCATCCTGTCAAACTGGTCCAGTTCCTGGACTTTGGTCTGCTGTGAGGTTTCAGAGGGTTTACAGTGGAAGGAGTGAGTGAGGCTGTGAATGGCATTTGCCAGATTGGTGAGGGTGTTGTGCAGGATCTGCTCATCTCTGGAGGATTCGGGATCTAAGTCATCCCCTTGGAAATTGGAATCACCATTGGAGAAATCATCTCTGGGCTTATCTGGATCTCCAGGGTCATTGTGATTACTCAGGGTGTGGAATGGGGATGGAGTGTGTGGGGTGCTGGGGTCATTCAGAAGCTTCTCGATATGAGCTCTGGGAGTAGGAGTTTCTGGGCGAGGTGGTGGTCCCTGGGAAGCGGAACTAGGATTTCGTCTAGCAGAAAAACTGTGGAACTGTTCAATGAGGTCTGGGCCTTGGCGACTGTTGTCAAAGGCATTCAGGGGGTTGTAGTGGGGAGATGAAGGGGCATTGGTGATGGCCTGAGTGTGGGCCCAAGTGACTCTAGTAGCCATTGGGGTACGTGGACTTCATTGCAAGTGGGAGTTCAAATATACTGTTAAACTGGGTTGGACTAACTCCAGGAAACTCTGAAACTCTGGAGTTTGGTCAGACAGGACTTGGCTTCACCATATGTGGTGTGCCCTTGCACAAGTCCTGGTCCCAGATTTATGGAGCAGAATTGGTCAGAGGGTCGGAGGTCAGAGGAGAATCATCAAGGTTCAAGTTGGAGGAGAGGTAGTCAAGTTTCATTGATATTCGAACTGAGATATTTACAGGCTAAAGTATGGGATTTATATACTATGGAGAAAGTGGATGACTAAGAAGTTCAGAGGTTGGGTAGGAGATATACTGGAGGTGCTGTGGAGCACAGCTCCACAGTTAACACTGCATGGAGGAGTCTAGGTAGCAGAACTAATGCTAATATGGATAGAATGGAATGGAACATAAGAATATGGAATGTAATGGAATGGAGCATATCACAATGGAATGGAGCATTAAAGCATAGCATGGTACAAAAGGAAATCAGATTGGAGTTGTGCAGAGTTGTTATTGGAGTGACATCAGAGGATCGGAGTTGGACTTGTGGATTCGGGATATGACAATTACCTATTCTATGGTAAAGGGGCCATATCTCCTTTGGGATGGTTTGGAAGTTCTTCTGGAAAAGCATAGGTTCCGTGCTTCTAACCAGATCTTATCTCTGGCCTTCCAAGATGGGGTTCTTGTCTTGATATGGTTCTTCATGACCAATGCAGCTTTTTCATGTGCCACTAGGGCTTCTGTGTGGGCTTCTTCGAGTTTCCTCATCCAGTTTTCAAGATCCAGGATGAACATTTTCACAAGAGAGGGGTAGGCACGTGGTTTGTAGCCCATCATGACAAAGAATGGGGATTGTTTAGTGGATGAATGGACAGACAAATTGTGCATGAATTCAGCATATGGGAGCATTTGGACCCATTTGGTGGGTTGTGTTGTGCAGTACATATGCAGGTACATTTCTAGTTCTTGGTTCATCTGTTCAGTTTGTCCATCTGTCTGTGGATGATATGCGGTAGAGAGGGAGAGGGAGTAGTTGAGCAGCCTTGCTAGCTCGTGGGCAAATGCTGAGGCAAATTGTGGGCCTCTGTCCAATATGACTCTGTTGTGGAGGCCAAATCAGGTAAACATGTGTTTGAAAAATAGGTCCACTATTCCTGCAGCATCAATGGATTTGGAACAAGGGCAGAGAATTACCCCCTTTGAAAGACCATGGTTGACCACAACCAAGATTGAGTCCAGGCCATCAACTAAGGGGAGGTCTGTGATGAGGTCAACTGATACTTGTTGGAATGGTCAAGAGGCTGAAGAGGCAATGGGTGCATATGGGGGAAAGTCGGGTGTGTGTTGACCTTATTAGCTTGGCATTGGGAACATCCGGCAATGAATTTTCTAACAAAGGTGGCAAGGCTGGGCCACCAGTAATCACACATGACCCTAGTCTGCATGCAGAGTACCCCACCATGGCTGGCAGTGGATGTGTTATGGCAACGTTTGAGGACATTATTTCGGAATGCCTCAGGAATGTACAGTTGATGCTGAAAGTAAAGCTGGCCTTCTTCAAAGCGCCAGTCTGAAACAGGGAAGCAGGGAATTGGTGAGACTTTCTTGTTGAGTGCCTGTAGCACTGAAAGTATGAATGGGTCAGATGGCAAAGAGTTGGCAATTTTGTCCACGATTGTAAGGTCAAGGGTTCAGACAAACAGTGTATCCAGGAGGAGAGTGACATCTACATTGTCATTTTCATATGTTGCCAGGTAGGGGTATCTGAACAAAGTGTCAGCAGGGGCTACTTGGGCAGCAGGGATGCTGATGAATTGGAGGTCAAAGTCCTGAAGAAATAGCATCCATCTTGCCTATCTGCATGAGAGTTTGTGGGGGGAACAGAAGTAGGTGAGGTTCTTGTGGTCAGTGAAGACCATTACTGGGTGACCTGCTCCATGCAGGTAGTGTTTCCACATGTCGAGGGCATGGAGTACCACCAATAATTTGTGGTTGTAGATGTCATAATTCTGTTCCATGTCAATGAATGTTTGAGAGTGGTATGTGCAGGGGTGATATTCACCATTCCCATCCTTCTGCAAAAGAATGCCCCCAGAGGCTACAAGTGAGGTGTCTGTCATAATTGTGAAGGGTTTCGTGGAGTCTGGCATCTGTAGGACCAGTTGGCTGATAAAGATTTTCTTTAAGGCATTGAATGCCTTTTGCTGCAGTTCCTCCCATTTCCAAGGGAGGTCTTTCTTCATCAGATTGTTAAGGGATCTTGTGAGGTCAGCATAATTTGGTATGAATTTTCAATAGAAATTGCAAAAATCTAAAAATGACTGCACACCTTTGACCATGGTGGGCAGTTTCCATTCTTCGATGGCCTTGATCTTATGTGAGTTGAGGCAGACTTGTCCTTCTTTAATAACCATGCCAAGGTATTCCATTTCTGGTGTGTCAAATGTACATTTCAACAGCTTGAGGTACAGTTTTTCTTGATGAAATTGGTCAAGAACTCTATACATACATTTCTGGTGGGTGATGAGGTCCGCAGAGGTGAAGCCAAGGTCATCCATGTATATTCCAAGCCACCCTTCCACTATCATATTGCGGAATATGTGGTTCATCATATTTTGGAAGTGGGGCAGGGTGTTGGAAAAACCAAAGAACATGACCTGGGGTTTGAATAAGCCTTCCAACATGATGAATGCTGCCTTCCAGTGACTGTCTTCTTTGATGAGGACATTGTTGTATCCCCATCGGATGTTGAACTTGGTAAAGAATTTAGCATTTTTGAATTTGTTGAAAAGTTCAGAGATGATAGGAAGCGGGTATGCATTTTTAGCCATGTGGAAGTTGAGATACTGGTACTCCTGACATGGATGAAGTTTTCCATCCTTCTTTCCTACAAAAAAGAATGGTAATGCTTGCAGGGATGAAGACAGGATGATTTTGCCATTTTCTGTGTTTTCTTTGATGAAGTCCTTGCATGCCTTTTGTTCTTCAATGTTAAGGGGGTACACCTTTGCAACCTTTGGAATGAATTCATCATTGGTGATAATGGAGAAGTCGAATCTTCCTCAGTTCAGGGGAAGTTTGCCTTTCAGAGGTTCATCGAAGATGTCTTGATATTCTTTGTATGCTTCAGGGAGGGTTATCTCTGCTTTCTGCACATTCTGCACAATTTCTGTGAAGAGGGTGACTTTATTAATAAATGTCGTGAGTTGGTGGCATTCTTCAATGATGGGTTTGTTTTCTTTGGGGAGATTTTCTTTGATCAGGAGATTTCCCATTCTCCAGTTTATCATTGGGTTGTGCTTCATAAGTCAGGGGTGTCCCAGGATAATATCTTCTTTTCCAAGGTCCATAATATAGAAGTCTTGGATGTGAGTGTACGGAGTAGATCCGTGGATTGTCAGCATCATCCGGGACATGAATTTGATAGTACTGGCGGAGTTTTCTGAACCATCAGCATTCTGGACAATGATATTGGTTCAGAGTTTTCAGAACCCCATCTTTCTTTTTCAGAGGAAGTCCCATGAGACAAAGGACCCAGTGGCTCCACTGTCAAGAAGTGCTTTGGTGTTGACTTTGTTGCCATTCCCATGCAGAGTGATCAAGAGATGAGTTGCTTTGTTCTGGGTGCTCATTACATACATGGGGGATAGTTTTACAGTAGGGAGACATTGCATCAACTTAGAATGTTCCTGTTTCAAAAATCCTGTGCTACAGGTTCTTCTTCAACTTGTCCTTCCAGGGCTTCCTGCTCAGGTACTTTATCCTCAAAGCAGGTATGCAATACTTTGAGGATTTCTTCTTCCAAGCTCCCTTTGAGTCAGAGAGTTCTGACATAATCATCAATGGGGGATGCGGAGGCTACCTGAGTTGGGCATGGCTGGTATGGGGGCAGCTTTGCAGGTGTGGCAGGGGTGGTTTCGACATTTCAGACAGTGACCAGCTTTCAGTATGTTGATGGGTTCTTTCCTTTGCCATGGTTTCCTGACCAACAGCCTGTTTTCTTACAGATGAAACACTTCTTTTCTCTAAGAAGTTTTGCTCTTTCATCTGGATGGAGCTTGATAAAGTCTACATCCATTGTGTTCAGATCTCTTCCATGAGAAGCAGAGGGCACTGAGAAGTAGTAGGCATTTTGCCCAATGTTTCTAGCACATGTCAAGTTAGCATGCATTTCAGAGGCTTTCTTGACCAATGCTTCCAGCATGGCTGGTGCCCTGTTTATGATGATAGGGTCCCAGATTTCTTTATTCAGACCTGCAAGGAACTTATAACATTTTTCTTCTTCATTGGCGATTTTTGCCATGTTGATGAGAGTATGGGCATCAGTGACATATTCAAGGAATCCATCCTCCCAGCAGTTGTCTTCATTTTTCTTTCTGCATTGCTGGAGACGTTCCAGCTTGAATCTTGCATTCAATACTTGATCTACCGGGAAGAAGGTGGCATTGAAGTCTTTGATCATCTTGTCAAAGGTTTTGTCTGCAGCTGCTACTGTGGCATCATTGATTTTGTTGTACCAATGGTCAGCAAAGGAGGCTCCTCGCCCTTCCAACATTCTGTTTAGGGTTGTGCAAAGTTTGGTTGCATCAGCAGCATACAGAGCCATGTTCACTGTGAAGTAGGCCTTCATGGCCTTCATCCATCATCATGCATCTTTGGACTTGCCTGAGAAGCAATCTGGCAGTGCTGCTTTCAATTCTGCCATAGGTGGGGGTGGGAGAGTAACAAAGATGGAAGAGGGTGGTGATGGTGGAGAAGGTGGGTTGGGTGGCGGAGATGGAGAGGGAGAGGGTTCTTCTAATTCAGGTAAGGGGGAGTGGGCAGAGTAGGACTTTCTTAGTCCAAGTAGATGTTTAGTTCTTTCATGGGAGGCTCTCCATGAATCTTCCGGGATGTATAACAACACAGTCGGAATCAGCTTTCTTGTAGATGCTGATACAAGTTGTCCTGTGTATGCGCTGGACTTCTTTGGTGTAGGGGCAGGAAGGGGAGCTGCCCAGGGATCATGAGAGGATTCTGGAGCAGGTGGTCGACAGGAGGTTTTGTTAGAAATGGTTGTGAGATATGCTCAGCAGGACAACACCTGTGAGCAAAATATCTTGTTCTTTTGTTATGCTGCAAGTGGAGACTTGTGTAACCTACTCAAAGTACTCTGACGTCTTCAGCTATGGCTGGATGATGCACAAGGTGAGAGAGCACCCTATTCCAGTGCAAGTGAACTTCATGGGAATGACACTTCCACAAGCATGACAACCTTGACAGACTAGATACCATTCAGTTGGATGATGATAGAGAACCGTGGCTAGGCAATTCACAAGGACATAGCTGTACGAGATGGCATACACCACAAGGTCGATATAGCTAACTTAGGGTGACAAAGCCTAAGAAAGAAGATGCTCTGATTGCAGGATGATACAAAAAGAACAAGATGGTGGACACAGTGCATAGTAATAACTTAAGTACAGAGGAAAGCAAATGAGGGCTGGCATATGGAACTTGATGGAAGATCAGAGAAATTGGAAAGTATTGTAAACATAGTGACGAATGTGCTGTGGATGACCAAGGTATAGAATCCAAAGGAATGTAAGAGAAACTGGTCTCCAGAATGCAGCAAAGCCCGAGTCAAGCGGGGAAGTGTCTGTATTGGTGGATATACAGAAGAAGGAGTAAACGTAAGGTGAGGAAGAGTATAAATGTACATGTGGCTCCCTGTAGTAGATGTTGGAACCAACTGTCAGTGAAAGTGATTGCCAGATATTGGGTTGAAAAGATGACTAAAAGAAGAAGAAGAGAAATTTGTAACAGAATCCTGGTCTGGACACTTGCAGGAACTTTCTTCTTAGAGATTCAAAATCACTACTAGTGCAGAGACTTCCAAGTCTAGGAACATTCAGATCTGATTTGGTGCACTAGTTGAAGACAGCATCACATCCTGCATAACATCCACCACCTCCCTTTTTTACAACAACGACACATATATGTAGCCATGTTAGAAGACCCAGGACTCCTTTTTCTTGTAGAACACAACTCCTTTTTCATTTCTTTTGATATCCTCTCTGCCCTGATCAAGACTTACCATTTCCTCTGTGTCTGTTGCAACTCTTTCTCTATGGTGACCCCATCCTTGTCAATACCTTCCACATGGGCATCACCAACCAAGCCCTCATTGAATCTATTCAAAACTTGTTAAAAGCTCTTGACAAAGCAGGAATCGTGCATGTCATCAATGCACTCTCTCCTGTGATGTTTCAGGAGGTTTTAGTCCCTCTACTCCCCATGCTCATGGAAACTGAGTTTACAGACTACTTTGCAGAATCCCCAATACTACCTTCTCCCCTCAAACCTGTCCTGGCTCCTCATTCACTGGAAGAATGCCTTGCATCCACCCCTTACCCTTTTTGCCCTGAAGTCGCCAATGCCCCTCATGCATGACACTGGTTCAACCCAGTTACTTGAAACTGAAAAGGTAGTAAACACCCCATCTGACCTACTCTGACATGTGTTGACCCAGAATGCATTGAGACAGAAGAAGTGCTCTGAAAGGAGAATATTGAGTCTAGTTCCCTTTCTCCTGAATGATGTTGTTTCATTTGCAATGAACCCAGCCACCTCTGTACCTCTTGCCCCCACTATCAATGCCCTTATTGCAAAAAAATGCAACCTCACCATTGGATGTCACATTGCCCAAACCATATTTGCAGCCACTGCAAAGTCAAAGGGCATATCATGGATGATTGCTCATTCAAGGAAGAAACCCATCTGATCTGGGAACAATGGAATGATTGACTGAAGTCTGGTAGTCTTCAGTCTAATGGGGGAGTAATGTTACAATTTCCTTCTGTCTTCATCTCATCCTCTTTCTTTCTTGTTCTCTTAGTGTTTTCCTGCTGCACACTTCATCTCTTGCTGGACTCACTCTTATCTCATGTAGTAATAGGACTTGACACCCTTGTTGTATACATATGCACTTCCTGCTTTCTTCTTGTCTTATATATCCTACAGAATGGGCACTTCCCCTATGACTAAAGTCACTTCTCATTCACTGTCTGATCTCTCATTGTTCCATCCCCTTCTTTGACCTTCTATATGACATGCTCCATAGCATCTTCTTTGATGTTCTATTGTGTTCCATATACTGGCCCCTAACTAGCCATACTCTGTATATAAGTCACTACTGCACACAGTATTCAGTATCTAGTTCTTTGCAATCATACCTTGACTTGCAGAGCTAGTATCTTCTTAGGAGTTGCCACCCTAAGTAAGCTATTTTGATCTAGTGGAGAGCACCATCTTGCTTGTGGTGTCCTTGTAGTGTTGCCTTGCTGGAACACCATTTTCCAACCATAGGAAGCCATCCAGTTGCCCAACCTTGTCATTGGTCATTCATTGTCCAGCTAGGACTTCACCTCACCTTCTGTAGGGAGACCATCACTCCTAAGGTGCTAGCTGACAAGTACTGCATAACAGATATCTGGAAGTGAAGCGGAGGCACATGTTGAGAGCTTTCCCTAAAGATCTAAAGAAATGGAATACAAACTCAGAGCTTCAATTAGAGGTGATGTGGGAGAGAACTCCATGTTTGGAAAACATGTGGAGGAGAAATAACTTGGCAAGGTCAGTGGAGATAATGGTATCATGAGTTGGAATAACAATAGATTGTTTGGACAACCTATCAACTATCACAAGGATAGCTGTGAAGTCATTTGAAGGCAGAAGTTGCTTCAGGAGTCCATATGGATGATGTCTGGGGACCTTGGCATGCACACAGGTGGTGCAGGAGCTAACATAGTCTTTTATGAAAGTTTGGATGCATGGCCAGGTGTATTTCCAGTAGATCAGTGCTAGAGTACAGTTTTGTCCAAAATGTCTGGCAGTAGGGTGATCATGGAAGGTGTGGAGTATCCACGGCCAGAGGTCATTGGCTTCCAGAATGTAGATATGGTTGTCACAGAGGAGAAAACCTTCAGAGGATGTGGTCCAGCAGGGTTCATCAATGGAGTTAGCTGAAAGGAGTGGGGAAGAGATGAAATCAAAGGGAAGAGCAGAACAGATGTCAGAATGGAGTTGGTCCACATCAACTAGAAAGGAAGCACAGAGGACTGAAGCATCTAGATAAGTCACTTGAAGGGACAAAGTAAGTTGGTCCTCGATGAAGATGGATCTATAATTGTTTGAGTTTAGTTGAGCAGAGTCCTTATCCCCCTCTTTTGGATAGACATCCCATTGTCTGGTAAGGGCATTGAGTTTAGCACTAAGTTTGCCCAGACAATACTGCACAGCAAGGTTAAACTGGCAGAGGAACTCCAATCACCAGGCTTGGCAGCAGGTGAGAAGTTTGGTACCTGTAAAGTATTTGAGGTTCTATGGTCAGTGTAAACAGTGATTAGAGTGTGAAAGAATGGTCGATCTGTAGCACGAGTCCATAAGGACTATACTATGTGAGTAATGGAATGTAGCAAGCATATAAGTGTAGCTTACCTCCAGTTGACATGGTATGAGACTGGAGGAAGGTGGGAACAAACGGGGACGACTAAGTAATGGTAGTGTCCAAATAAGGAAGGTAGCATAAAGGAACAGGGAGTGTACACTACAACAGGCTAATCTCCAACACAGAGTACTGAAGCCCTCAAGGTAATGCCTCCAGGAAACAAAAGTCTCAAAAATGGCTAGAAGCTTCTTATCATGTGTATCATAGTTCAACTCCATGTCCTGGAGGAAATGGGAGAAAAAGACCACAGGATGGAGTTCTCCATCCAGAAGTGTAACAGAGAGAATTCCTGCAATGGCATAGTCAGAAGCATCAGTCTCAATGGTAATAGTAACATCTGGAGTCCAATGGACTAGGACTGGAGCAGAGGTAAAAGCCTTCTTAAGAGAATGAAATGCTGAACAGCAATTCTCAGAGAAATTCCAAGGGGTACCCTTGCAGGTAAGGTGGGTTAATGGAATGACAATGTCAGCATAATTCCAGATGAAATGACAATAAAAGTTAGCAAAACTGAGGAAGGCTTGAATATCTTTGACCTTCCTGGGCTCCAGCCAATTGAGGATAGCTCAAATTTTGTCCTTGGCCATGGAAAGACTGGAGGAAGAGAGGATATATCCAAGGTACTCAATGCATTCCAAGTGTCACTTGCACTTGTCTGGTCTCAGATAGAGGCTGTTAGCATGGAGTCAGCAGAGTACTTCTTGAACATGTTTCTGGTGAGAAGTGAGATCATTGGAATAGATGAGAATGTTGTTGAGGTAGATCACCATGCAGATGTCTACCATGTCTGTGAAGATGCTGTTAATGAAACACTGGAAGGCAGCTGGAGTGTTAGTAAGTTCAAATGGCATAACCAACCATTCAAATGATCCATAATGAGTCTGGAAAGTGGTTTTTCACTCATTGCCCTCACTGATGTGGACCAAATGGTAGGCATGCTGAAGGTTAAGCTTGATATAGATTTTAGTTCCACTAGAAGCATCAAGAAGATCCATGGTCCACAGAAGCAGATAATGGTCTTTTTTGGTGAGCTTATTGAGACCACAGAAGTCCACACAGATGCAGAGGAAGCCATCCTTTTTTCAGACAAAGAATACTGGAGCTGCATGGGAAGAATTGAAAGGATGGATGAAGCCCATGTTGAG
>JBBPKF010000468.1:0-12051 GCA_038089175.1 Binderoboletus segoi | reverse complement strand
CTGTATACTGGACGGACCTTCCGGAACACACACCTTCTCCGTGAACCATGCTCAGTGTCTGTGCCAGGCGCTGGCATCGTGCCTTCGACTTGAATTGACATGACAGTACCTCTTGGACCCCAAGGATAATTTGGCGTCCTGCTTGCATTCGCCGAGGCTTTTATCAATGTTGGATGCTCCCGGCCCCGGGCAGCGTGGGACGGAGCTACGGGGAACCAAGTAGAAACGCGAACATGAGGCTAGCCATTTCATTGCACGCTTTCGTAGAATACATTTACTCTGGAAGACCGCGGCATTCAAGTCCCATAGAGAGTCGCCGGTTGCTTTCTAACTGCATGGAGCCTTTCCGTAGGTCCAAACGGCCGGGGGGCTTCCGCGTTCTCTAACGGCTCCCATGTCGTTCAGGGGCCGGGGATCAGGCCTCAAGCACCAGGGCGTAACCTCAGACCAGTAATGGAGGTTGAGGCCACTCTCATAGAAGCTAGGGTCATCCCACCCGATAGTCAGGGTCGGTCGCCACTGAAACTGTACGACCCTGAGCAGACTACCAGCAGCCTATTGATCACTCCAACTATCTCCTGTGGTGCATTCACCGCACACTATTTCACGAATCCCGGGGCAGATGGAAATTAAAACTTGCTGTGGATTTGAATATCATAGACTTCCGCTAGTGCGGCTGAAATGATCGGGAAGTTTTGTTGAAAGTGAGCACGCCTGTTACGCGCGGCATACACGAGTTTTCCACAAGGGGAAGGTCTGGATTGATGCCCGCCAAGGTCTCTAATTTTATTATTGCTTCGAGCATGCCAAGACTCCACTGCAAACTACAGCAACACCTTGACGTGGAGTGCATGTGTTGAAACCATCTGCCCAAACGAAATGAAGCAGCATTTTCGATACCACAAGAAGGTTCCGGAGAGACCTTTCAAGATCCGAAATGAGTAGAGGAAGTCCTTACAGCAAACTTACTTATTGGCGTCGCAGCCGTTTGCCCAGCGATGCGGAAAACGCGTTTTCTCTTTATAAATGGTTGTAAATCCTGTTGCATGCACCATGGTCACCCGTAAGTGACAACTTTCCGAGTGGTGTTGCTGAGGGGCGGAAGCTGAATGCACGAAAGCAGAAACAAACTCCCCATAATGGATGGAATTATAAACACGTTTACGATTACACACACTTATTCAAATTTGTGTGGATAGGGTGAGTATCTGGATTCCTGAGCATGACCCACACTCGCAACGGCGACGCAGCCAACACATTTATTGATATCTCCAGATCCTGCTGATTTGATCCTGGTACTCGTTTGATGTAAGCGTGCACCGTGGTGCTTTACGCCTGCCCCATCCACAGCTAGCCAGTGCCTGGCCCCAGCTCGTGGGCCCGGGGTACCACCCCGATGCAAATCGGAATAAACGGGAGTGGCCCTCTGATTCCACTTTCCCGTTTGTGGTGTATGGGGTACACGAAGAGATAGACATACGTACTGGCGTCGTACTTGCATATGGTTGTTGCCTGCAACAAAATGTACGAGTAAGGCCGAAGCTACACGAAACCAAGTGGGGTTAAATGAGAGGCGAAGGGGGGATGAAATATGGACATGATGTAGTCAACAATGGCGCCGGGAAGAAGACAATACACAACCAGCGCACAATACATGCTCGCGTCAATGAACGATAGGTTATTTTAGTCGGAGTGACCTCCATGCTTCTCTTCATTCTCCTTCTTCCTGGGGTATTGCTCCCGGAGTGGAGGCGGAGTCATCGTTTCCAACTCATCGCTCCCCTTCTTCCTTGGGAGTCTCTCTCTCCCGAGGCGCCCAGCTGAATCTTAGCCCCTGCCTCCACGCTCAGCTCCATGCCCTCCCTTGGTAATTTATGCCGATTCATCTGCGAAGTCTGAACACCCCATATCTCGTCAACCCCGGACAGATCTACCTCACGGTCTGGCCGACCTGGCGCAGCTGTTTCAGAAGCGGTGTACCCCGTGGCTCTCTGACCCTGGTTAAGTATTTGGGAGTTAAAATCCTTCTCGGGTGACTGAATAGGTGGACGCTCATCCCCTACCCCAGCCAGATCCTCAGCTCGTGTCTGAATTACCAGGCCAGAAGAGATCAGATAAACCCGGGCGGTCATCCACGTCAGACTCTCTTACCTGCGCTATGAGGTCCACTGTTGCATGGTCAAACTCTGGATTTTTGGTGGCGCAAGCCGTGCTCTGCGACGCTGCCACATCAGGCCCCTGGAGCCGAGGGAAGGAGTCCACCACTGAGGGCTGGTATGAGGCACATGGGGAAATCCGCGAGTTTTCCAGGTCTGCACAACGCTTTTGGAGCGCAGAAATGTCTTGTTGGAGTTGATCAATTTTCGCATTTGCAGCAGCAAGCTGCTCCCCGTCCTTGGCATCTACGCGCCTTAGCCGAGCAAATATGGCTGCTAGGAAGCTGCGAGGTTTGGTTTCCCGTTATCATATGCCCTATATGAACGCTGTTCTCCAACCCTCACATCCACCTAACGAATGTAAAGGAATAAGTCCTGGTACTATTTTCCATGAGTGATGCACGTTACTTTACCTTGAAGGATTGCCTCGTGATGAAACTATCAGGTATGCTGGGTTGTGTGCTATCCTTGCGCATGAGGGAGGGCGATCTGCTTAGAGTCATCACGACGACAGAACGCGATACCCGCTGCTTGAACTGGCTTGAACTCTCGAGTGGAGCACATCAAGTATTTGAGGGAAACTCACCTCTTTGTCTACAGGTACAGAAAATCCCAAGAGCAAATTCTAGGTTTCTCCGCTAGAAGTTCGATCGGGTCAAAGTGTGGTAAGGAGTATGGTAGGGAAACCGGCTAAAATGTTACTGTCTTGGTTTGTTCCTTACAGACCTGTTAAATGTGTGAAAGGCGCAGGTGTGGTTCGGCTAAGGGCCAGCCGTGTGGAATGGAACAATATGCGTGCAGCATGATCCGCTGCAGCAGTAGTATGGGCGCTCTCGGTTCGGTCTGGCGGCAAAGCTGGCCATTAAGTCACGGCGTTGAGTCCGAAGCTAAGCGAGGGTCATTCCGTTGGCGGGTACCATGAAGCTAATCAGCCAATGATCAAAGATTCTCCATGTAAATCATCGATGTCACCTTTTCTGAATATACTTGGCATGGGTGTTGAAACATGGAATGTCAGGAGGGTGAAGCAATACTTGAAGTGCTCACAGTGCTGAGATTTTTTCTAAGCTTGCAAGGTTCTACTAGTAGGCTACGCTAAGTTCAGAAATCGAGCACCATTTCCTCGGGGCAAGTTGCCGCTTGGCTGACGCTGCTGGGTTGCTCTCGAGGTGCTTAGTGCGTCACCGCCTGCCAAGCGTAGGCTGTGCCAGGATTGTGAAACTTAATCAATAATTGAATAGCAACGACCAGAACGGTCACGGTTGAACCTGACTGCCTATGGCAAGCCTTTCTAACCCTGAGATACAGCGGGCCCATTGTTGCCTTACCAGTGTAACGTCACCGCCAACAGTCCATCCATCCAGCTCCATCCTGTTCCGGGTGGGCTCCGATTCAACGACCGAGCGGTCCAGTTGCAGTGCTGCGGGACCAGCATCAGCTGACAACTTAATGACATGCATTGCACTTAGACTCATTTCCGTCTTTGCTAGCACGCTTCTTCGCGCTCCCTCCCGGGTCATCTCCCCAAAGTTTCAGGGAAATTTGGTTCCGCGACCTTCTCTGACGTTTTCCAGCTCCTTGCGAAAGCCACGTCATTAATTCATTCATTCCGCCACTCGACAGTGCGTTCGACATGCTTCCTCGTTCGGCGTCAGCACTGCAAGTCGTGTCCAATACCCTATTTCAATTTAGTCTATCATCCTATCGTTCACTTTGGGTTTGCGTTAACGAAATGAAGCCGCCCATTGTTTGTTGAATGATGCCAGTGGAGCATGGGAAACTTGAGGAGTATTATGAGGCCCCAGCGGCTGGCTTTTTGCTGGCGAAGACAGTCGCTACTTGATATTAGTCACCAACGTGCGTTTCTGTTTTTCGTCCGCGAGCCCGTCTGTGGATGGCGGCGAGGACTGTATCCATATAGATACCCCTCCCTCCCTAACTCGGCTGGACTCACCGACCGTGATAGGAATGTGCATACAGCAGGGGCAAATATGCCTCGCACTTTCCGTCTACAGGTGGCAATTGTATGAGGTTTCGTCAGCCTCGGCATGGCCGTCCACCACAGTGGGTTCACCCTGTTCCACGTGCGGATGCTACCCGATCGTGCCCAGAATGTATCTATTTTCGTGATCTCATTTTTTCATTCTTGCCTACATCCTTCCACAGCTATATCCCAATCAAGTGACTGTCCAACCAGTTGGGCAGAGGGTAGGTGATCGAAAGAGCTCCTCCCGGCGCCACCCCGAAGCGGAGGATCGGGGAAGATAGTAGCAAGCTTCCCAATGATTCTTGATTAGGATTAATTGCAAAGTTTCAGCCTGGGCGTCATGCGTGAAAGTTGCATGATGGTCATTAAATTAATACTTGTTGTAATAATGAGTAGGAGATCTTCAGCGTTTATCACCATGGGTTATCGCATGGACAGCAGAAAGTTTCCCTTTCGTCACTCAGCTGTGGAGAGTTCCGACCCTTTTAGGGCGATTAGCCTATAAACACTATCGCCCACTTTCCTCTCCTCCGTTAGCAAGCTATGCCCTCATTCAAACCACATAGTGGCCCCCCTAAACTCGTTGTTGCATTCGACATTGGGACGACCTTTAGCGGTGTCTCATATTGTATCCATGAACCCGGGCAAGTTCCGGAGGTTCTTGGAGTCACGAGGCAAGTTCTTCGATCCTTGCTGTTGATCTCTTGCTCACCGGCTATAGATTTCCTGCACAAGAACATGGCCGTGGTGACGCCAAGGTACCATCTCTTTTGTATTACGACACGAATGGTAACGCCAGAGCGGCTGGTGCAGAGGTGCTTGCCGAAGCCGTAAGCGAGGCTGCACAAACCGATGGATGGACAAAGGCCGAGTGGTTAGTTGTTGACCACACTGGGACAACAATCAAGGAACTAATCGTGGCATGAAGGTGGAAACTGCACCTCCGCCCGAAGCATTTAGCTTCATCTATCAACCCGAACAACGATTTACCCCCACTTCCACCTGGAAAATCTGCCGCCGACGTTCTTACAGACTTTATCAAGTATCTCTTCCGGTGCACCAAAACCTATATTCAGGAACGCCATCTTGCAGTCACCTGGTTATCTATCGAGCATTCTGTCGAGTACATTTTTACTCACCCAAATGGTTGGGAGGGTATACAACAACAGCTATACCGTCGGGCAATCGAGCATGCCGGCCTTATCCCCGGTACACCTGAAGGACGATCCCGTATCCACATGCTAACGGAGGGTGAAGCGAGCCTTCATTACTACGTCCCGAACCTTCTCAGTGCGGAGATGGTTCATCACGACACTCCTCAAGGAGTCATAATCATCGATGCTGGGGGCGGAACCATCGACTTGAGCATGTTTGCGATGAGGGCCAACCAATCTCCTGCGAGGAGATTGCTCCAGCTGAGTGTATGCAGCTCTCCCTGACGGCGGAGTCAGAGATATTTATTCCATCCCATGCCCCCCAGGTCGACTGCAGGGTTCGGTCTTTGTCACGCGTCGGGCGAGGGCCCTGATGCAAAGTTAGTGGCATGTTCCTCCTAATCTCTTACTGTTGGCAAACTGATCCCAGGGAAAATCGACGGTTGGGGGAACTCTAGCAAGGAGGATATAGATGAATTTACACGCGAATTCGACCTGGTGTCGAAACCCGCCATCAAAAGCGATCGAGAGCCGGCTTACATCAAGGTTGCTGGACGTCGCTACAATAACCCAAAATATAACATTTCGTTTGGCAAGCTGAAGTTGTCTGGGTAAGATTTCGCCTGACCTACACTATGGTCATTTGGGTTACCTGATTTTACACCCCCCAGTGAAGAAGCCACTGGTCTGTTCAGTGAATCTTATGACGCCATGATCGGGGCATTTGAGCAACAGCTAAAATCTGCTACGATACCGATTACTGTGGGTTTGATCCTTTTGGAATCCTTTATCACATTCATCCACCCTTCTAGACGGCATTCTTTGTTGGGGAGCTTTCAACAAATGACTGGCTCTGGTCTCGGCTCCAATTGTACTTCGGGGCCCGGAATATCAGAATTTGTCGCCCGGACAATCACATGTGCGCACTCGTCTAGCATGCTTGCGGATTCTGCTGATGCGGCTTCAGTAACAAGGCAGTCGCTAATGGGGCTGTGTTATCTTACGTGGACCGTGACAATCACCTGGTTGCCTCACGAGCGGCACGAGCAACATATGGTGTAGTTTGTGCGGTTCCTGTCAAAGTAAATGATCAGGAACATACTCTTAGGAAGGGACGGTGGGAGATAGATCCGTCAGGCAGTTGCTATGTGCCGGGGTACTTTGAGGTTAAGCTTCGCAAGGTGGGCCCCCTGCTCGGAGTCGCTGGTGAGATGCTAAAATAAATTTGTTCCCATATTCTCATCGGAAGGGTGACGCGTCCGCGAGGAAATGGAGTTTCGGGATTCATTTTCGCTTACGGAAAACAACCCAAAAGACTTCGGCATGCAGACTGTGCGACTCGTGTGCTATCGAGGTACTTCCTCCAACCCCGAATGGGTGGATCGAGATCAATGCAAGTTCCTTCTACTATTCTGCCTTGTGTTCCCATTCTGACGTGGAAATCCACAGCTTCCTTCTCCACATTTTGTACTATACATGCTGATCTGAGCCAAGCTGTGAAGGACCTTGTTATGAAAAAAACTGCGGATCAGGTCTACTACCAACTAGATTATGATGTAATCGTGTTCTTTGGCCTAACGGAACTCCAAGCACAGCTTGGTTGGAAGACGAAAGTAAGTCATGAAGCCACACACCTTTCCAATCGCTGATCATGCCCTCTTTTTAGGATGGTGAACGACGGTGAGCCTCTGTTTGAGCCTCTATTTTTGTTCATTGTATCGTCTAACCCGTGCTTCAGAATCCCAGCGGCAGTCTCGTTTGAGGACTGAATGTCACCGATGCTATTCACGCATTGCCCACAGTGTGCGTCCGAATACCACCATCGATGTCGCACTGCCAATTCAGGATATCTCCATTGATACCTCGCTAGTTATTTTCACTCCTCTGATATGATATGGTAGCAGTTTTCTTGTGCATATCCAGGCTGAATCTCATCATACCAGCGATCCCTGGAGGTCCTGTTTACTAGTGCATTGTCAATATATGGTCGAGCATCTATCATGAGTGCACCATTGCATTTGTACTTCAGCGCTCGGCGAACTGCGTAAGCTATACGCAGCTAGAAGGTCAGGTCAGCGTAGTAATGGGTTGGGGAAGGTTGTCAAAATTGATGAAGGATGATCACAATTCATCGACAGACACATGCAAGTGGCATAAATATAAAAATATTACGTGGACAAATGAATATGCATGGTTGATGGTGGCATGTGCGCGTACGTCGACCAAGCATGGTGCGCATTAGCCTGAGTGGACTTCGGTACCCCCTGAAACCTTCCGCCTTGGCAACGTGGTCCAGACGAGAGGAACCTGGACATCCTTTGCATTTTCCTCATACTTCTCTACCACCTGTGGAAGCTGACCGCCCTCCAGTGGCTCTAGCCCCACCGTCGGATCCAAGTTCGTGCCATCCTTCTGACTCGGCAGCTTCCCCTGGACGGGTATAACCTCCTCCGGAACCTGAGGTTCGCTAGCAACACGCATTTCGCTACGATTTTGGTCGTCCACCAACGACGGGTGGCCAACATCAGTGATTTGGCATGGGAGGGAGACATGACTCGTTTTTTCTGCCTCAGCTCTGTAATGAGGTGACCATCAAGCGTCTTTTCTTCAGGAATATCCTCGTACTCTACAGATCCGGGGGATGATTGCCCTCTGCCTCTGAGTCCATACCCTCTTTCCACCGGTGACGATTTGTAGAGGCTGTTTACCCTCTGGCTCCGCCTCCGGATCCAGGTCTACGTTATTCATCTTCTTCCTCGGTAGCCTATCCTGGATGACATGCAGAAGCTCCTTCAACTCCAGTTAGGTGCCTCGTTGTGACCTGCCATCGATAATGGGTAGTCGACATAGTCGTTATCGACGATTTGGCTCAGGACAGCCACAGGCCGCAGCGCCTCTGGAGGAGTTCCCATCGTCGGGTCCGGGCTACCCACCCTCCTCAGCAGTTTCTCCCCGATGATGGGTGTAAGCTTCTTCGGCTCCTGGAGCTCGCCAGAAGTAGGCACCTCGCCATAAATTTGGTCCTCCGTCGACAACAGGCACAGGCGACCAGCCTGGTCGTTATCTGCGGTTTGGCCTGGGTGAGACTCGTATGATATAGGTTGAACCTGCTGTGGCAACATTCTGGGATTTTGCATACTCGCCTTCAAAGGCTGTACTTCCTGCTGGCCGAGAAGACTCACTTCGTCAGGTTCACTAAGAGACATTTGGGTCCATACCTGCACCGCTATGTCTTCGTGAACAGTGTGGTTCGAGGAGCGGTAGTCACCCCTTTCCAGTCGCTGGCGTTACCAATTTGACGCTGGGTGGCTAGGTTTCTCGCTCATGGGCGGCTCCCATGTCACATCCGAGGGGTCGTTGATGACAGCTTTGAAACGAGGACGCTGGCTAGTAATACGAGCGTCTGGGTCGTTTCCTACCACTACATTGATGGCTTCGGCGTTACATCTGCAGCAGAACAGACTTCTCAGGCAGTCGGTTACCAACTTAGTGATCTCGGAGGGCATGATGAACGTCGTAAAGCCAAGGTGTATCCCGGAAGCCAATGGATGCAGGGAAGAATTTGGCTGGTGTTGGTTCGACGGACGAGATCTGGGAGACAGGCGTAGAGGACTTCCTTTTCCCGCACGGTACCTAACTATCAGCGAAACATGCTATGAAAGGGTTGTGTGCAGTCTGTGCCTCTGCAGCATAGCGACCAAAGTAAGGCTGCAGCATTGCCACTTGAGTGCAGCCCGATAGACGCACGATCATATCAGACCATGTGGTACTCGCCTTCCCAGGACGCGATACTTGGCGAGAGCCCAGCCGCCACTAGTACTGAATCTGGGCCCATGTCACGGATGCTTGTAGGGTGCTCGCCACAGGACGGTGGGCTGTGACGAGATCTTCAGCAAGGTTTGTCCTGTGGCCAGTGGGCGAAACGAAAAGGTTCCTCCTCGGCTCGGTTACACGCATATATCAGCGGGAACTGCCGGTTTAACACTGCAGCCTTCTCGAGCGTCCCCTCTCGGGCAGGCTCTCACAAGGATAAAATTACGATGTGAGCCCCGTTGTGCATAATAACAGATTCGACTTGCGTTGGCCGTAAGGACACCAGGCCTAGAATGATCCGTTGCTTTTGGAATTGAACCTTGTTTGGATCAGAGTGGGGTACCAGAACTACTAAGAAGCACTATTACATAGCACCACGGTGTTGAGTGATAGAGTTCATTCCAGTCGTCTAAAATGCGGCGGGGACCTGTAAAGGAGCATGAAAACTGGCAGGATCATCTCAGCCGTAGTACACCATACGTTTTTCCCAGGTGCTCAGTCAGAAGGGCTCAAACGGAAGAAGTACCGTGCGGGAGCCCCCAGCTCCGGCGGAACTGGCGTCAAGCCTCGTATAGGATCGCAACAGCCGCCTAGCAAAAGCCCAAGCCCGGTTCCACACCTAAAAGTCGGTGTAGCGGGCTAAAAAAATTGCCGTTTCTTGTCAATGTATTCAGCTGGTATAGCCCAGGTTTCCTGCTTGTTTCAAGTGTAGTCGACGCGTTATGGTACAGTTAATACAGGCCCTGCTGGGTGGGTACTGAGTACACACTGGCCTATCGGAGTTCCGCTCCGATAGGCCGGTGCGTCATCCATTCTGTTAGATTAATCGAAGACTCATATAAATTATGAACAGAACGAATGTTCTGTGGTATGCAGCAAGCCAAAGACACCCCAGATGCTAAGCCTGCATCTGCAAAAAAGGATATGACTATGTAGGGCCATGTAGTCTATATGGTGTTGGTAGCCCTGATAGTCTTCTCAACACTATATAGTCCTACATAGCCAACATTTTTTTTACATAGACTACTGTAGCAAACATAAATCCATCCACCTTCCATAGAAGCTCGAGTCTACCATAGTGGCTCTTGAGCAACTACCACTACTTAGCCTAACATAGATCCTTCTTCAGGCTGGTAACTTTGCAGACAAAATTTCATTATATTTATATTTGATACTATATACATGTGATGTGACTGCACTACATCTCCTTTCACTTCCAGTCACCATACATTGAACTGTCAGGTTGATACTTGTGCCATCATTCTCACCACCCTTGTTGTGTCATGGCACTGGCCATTGTTGTGCTATGGCATTGGCTGCAGGGGTGCTGGCATCTATGTTGTCCTTGCCATCCTCACCACACCATGGCACTGGCCATAGGGGTGCCAGTGTCACATCATCATCATCACCATGCTTGTTGTGCCATAGCACTAGCCATGGGTGTGCTGGCATCAATGTCATCAACACTGTCCTCATTGTGCCATGGCAGTGGCCATGGGTGTGCTGGTGTTGTCATCACTGTCACCATTGTGGTGCTGTGGCATTGGCCATGGAGGTGCTGGCATTGATGTCATCATGCTGTCCCCATTGTGCTGTGGGCCTGGGGATGTTGGCTGTGGGGTTGGGTGTGCATGCATCATTGTCATCATCACAGCATGAAGGCATTGGCCTTGTGCATGTCATCATTGTTGCAGCACAGTGGCATTAGCTATGCATACAGTGTTGTCATCATTGGCATGCCAGAGTACTGCCCACATGTGCACTGGCATCATTGTCATCATTGCAGTGTGGGAGTATTGGCCATGCACACATTGTTGTCATCATCAAGGCACAGTGACATTGGCCATGCACATAGGGCTGTCATTGTCATTGCAGCACAGTGGCATTGGCCATGTGTGCATTGTCATCATCATGGAATGGTGGCATTGGCCATGTGCACAGCATAGTTATCATCAGTGTAGCACAGGGGAATTGCTCATGTGTGCACTGTGTCATCATCATTGGACTTGATCAAACTTGAATGATCTAGTGGCTGTGCCTATAATTTGCACATAAACACATCAGCACACAATCCTGCAACCTTTGTGAGGAGCTTACATTGTTCTTGAAAGCATCTGCCTGGATTCACGAAGCTGTAGTTGAGCAGTAGATGAGAATGAAGTGGTGAGTTCTACAGGACAACATTGATCTGGCTGAAGTGTAGGATCAGTTGTTACACTGCAAGCAAAGACTTGCATAACTTGTTCAACTCTTCAAGAGTTCCTCAGCTAATGGCTGGACAATGCTCAAGGTGAGAGAGCACCCTATTCCAGAGTGAGCAAGCGCACATAGGTATTATGCTTCTATGGGCTTGACAACCTTGACGGACTTGATACTGTTCGGTCGAACAAAGGTTTGGTGTCACAGCTTTGGCAACACATGAGGGCACAGCTGCTAGAGATGGCTAGCACCACAAGGTTGGGATAACTAACTTAGGGTGATGATGCCTAAGAAAGAGACTGCTCTGATTGCAGGGGAATACAGAAAGAACAGAATACTGAACATGATGTGCAGTAGTGACTTGTGTACAGAGGATGAGAACATGAGGATAGGCTTGTAGAAGGAGATAGAACATCAGGGAAATCAGAGAGAGACGTAAACAGTATGACTAATGTGCTGTGGATGACTGAGATATGGAAGGTGAAGGAAGGTGGTAGAAACTGGTCTCTGGAAGGCAGCTAATCCTGAGTCATTCTGGGAAGTATCCAAATTGGTAAATGTACAAGAGAAGTAGTAAACATAAGGAGGAGAATAGGAGGAACGTACTGGCTACCATTCATAGTATGAATTGGAGCCCAGAGTCTATAAAGTATGTTAAAAGCAAACGGCTGATGATTGAGGAAAAGAGAAAAATGAGGGAAAATTGTAACATTACCCCCTTGTTTAGCTGGAACATGCTATG
>JBBPKF010000467.1:0-12052 GCA_038089175.1 Binderoboletus segoi | reverse complement strand
GTGGAGCAGGGGATGAGCAGTGGCGCTCGAAATGACACGGGCGGGGCTTGAGTCCAGCGGCTGCGCCCAAAATGGGATATGGGGCACGAATAGAGCGTTGCGCTCGGAATAGGAGGGGCAGGGCATGAGGCGAGCGGTTGCGCTAGAAATGGGCGAGCAAGGCGTGAGGCAAGTGGAGAAGTAACGAGTATCAAGCAAAAATAGTGGGTCTCAAAGCTGACAACCCGCGTCGTGTATGAAGACATGCATCACAAAAGTTGCAGAAAACGATATTGTAAGACAACTCGTCCTCGTGGCGTCGCGGCATTGGCCACGGGCGCGTCGTTGGCATCGTCGAATTGGTCATGACTGCATCGGGAGGCGGGGCGCAAGGCAAGTGGAATGGAGTGGATTGAAAAAAAACAAAAGTAACTAGCAGTAGTCAAGCGAAAAGTCAACCATGATCACGTGATCAGTCCATTCACGAAAATTTTATCAAGTTTCGAGGCATTAGGAAATCGAATGCTACACTTTATTAGGATTTTAGATTAGTACATAAGTCTACTGATTTTTCCTCAACTACAAGATGAAGCAATGAATTTGAATGTGACAGATGTCAGATAGTAGACATTCCATTTCTCCTTGGTTGTACTTGGGCCAATACTCTGTATTTTTTAGTACTAAGCATAGTCTACCACACTTTTCCCATTTTGCCAGCTTCATGGCAAACACACCATGGTCTGTTTTTGTGTCAAGTATGTGAGTGTGAAATCCCTGCCATAAGGCCTATGGTGGTGATTTCAAAAAAAACAGGCTGCATACTCTCTGTATTACCATTGTAATGTTAATTGTTCTATATAGACAACATAGTAAGTTGTCCAGCACCTGGTACTACAGAGTGCTATATAGGCAACATAGAAGGTATTTAACTACAGAGCACTATATAGCCTATATAGAACATCCCTGTCTACACAAATTTGTATTTTTTACAGATGTATGTCCTTTATGGTACACAGGAAGCTGTTACACAGTCAGGCTTATTATTTTAAGTTTAAACATCAACACTCTTCAGTAAAACACTTTGACTGCTGATCAACCCCTGTACAATATACAGAGTGACCTCAGTCACTCACAGACTAGTACAATTTAACATTCCATCCACAAGATGATTGAGTATATGTTGTGCATCCTGACTGATACCACAGCACAACAGAAAATGGCAAGCCACTGCATTTGAGACACTCCCAATCTGGAGTGAGCTTGCACCCTTGATACCAATGGAGTCAGACAAGGCATGTACAGAGAAGGAGGTAAAAGGGTTCTACCAATGTGTGATACTCTTGCACACATGGGAGGAAAACAAACTCCTGTTGCAGAAAGTCAAGAACACTTTGATTCATGAATTAGATGAACACCAAGCTACACAAATTTTGCTCCCTTGTGGATTTTATTGACTTTCAGTGGGCTTGGGCAGACATGGTGTGCATTGACCAGGAAAACAATGTGATATTGCAGAAGTCACTGGTGGTTATGTTTACATGGTATTGTGGCTTCACCCTCACATTTGTCTACCTTTGTGAGGTCAAGTCCCTGTTACAATTTTACCTTTCACATGTTATCGCTCCTCGATTCCTTCTTGTTATGCTGCAAGCAGAGACTTGCGTAACTTCTTCCAAGTACTCAGACTTCTTCAGCTGTGGCTGGACGATGCACAAGGTGAGAGAGCACCCTATTCCAGTGTGAACGAGCTATGTGGGAATTACCCTTCTACGAGCATGACAACCCTGATGGACTTGATACTGTTCAGTTGGATGATAAGACGGAGTCGCAGCTAGGCAACTCTTGAGGACACAGCTGTGTGAGATGGCACACACCACAAGGTCGAGATAGCTAACTTAGGGTGACAAGGCCTAAGAAAGATACTTGCTCTGATTGTAGAGGAACACAGAAAGAACAAGATATGGAACACTATGCACAGTAGTGACTTATATATAGAGAGAATAATGCACTTAAGGGCTGGCATAGAAAGTGAAAGAACAAGATGGAACATGATGCCAGTGTGGATGAGAAGAGCAGAAATGGAAGATGGTGCCATAGATTGTAGAAGAATGTAATAGAATGCAGCAGAAGCTGCTGCAGATGACATAGTGAAGAATCAGATGGAATGGTATGGAACTCATCATAAGATGGCGTGATCTTACACAAGACTGTGCCCAAGCGGACTCAGTAGGAGGGATAGTGTCTATATTCAAGAACATAAAGAAGAAGTAGTAAGTGAAGCGTAAGAAAGAGGATAAATGTACAAGTGGCTCCATGTAAGATGAATGTAAGCCAATAGTCTGTGACAGAAAGAAGAAGACAGCATGCATAGACGATGAAGAGTAGGTAGAAGAGGGAAAATTGTAACATTACCCCCTTGTTTAGATGGAACATGCCATGTTCCAGTCAATTCTCTGCTGCCAGTGGTTGGGTGACCAGTTTGGTCCACTCTTTGAACAGACAGTCAGCAACAATGTGTCCTTCCGTCAAACAATGTCCACATCACCACTTGGGGCACTGGTGTGCCCAATGACATGGGTTCTTCTTCATACAAAATGGACATTGATATTCTGGGCATGCTGCCTGAGTGTGACCTGACACTCCACAGAGGGAGCATGGTAGAAAACGAGGGTTGGAGAGATCTGTTTCAGAACTATCGGACGATTCATTTCATTGTGGGCTTTTTGGGTGGTAAGGCATTGTCCGCCTTTGACATCATAATGTGTGGACCCGTTCATTGATGTGATAGTCTTCACTTTTCTCAGTGTGGATAAGGGCAGTGGCAGGGATGTCAGAGATGCAGTTGATGAGTGGCATGGGTGGTTTGGGGACAAAATGGATGTCTTTGAAGTATTCCTTATATTCTTCTTTGGAAAGATGGGAGGATGTCGACGAGTAACTCGCAGAACATGACAGGTGACAGCCCATTGATGATGTTAGCAAGTCTGGCATTATAAATAGTGTTCAAAAGTGACTGGTTGGTTTCAATAAGGGCTTGGTGGGTCAACCCAATGTGGGTGGCAGAGTTGAACATGGGGAATATGCAGGAAAAGGATGACCTAGAAAGGGCAAGCCTATGGTATGTGTGAACCAATCCAGGTAAGGTTGAAGAACATAAAAAGTGAATATCATGCTCAATAAGAAACATAAGTCCAGGGTCCTCGAGGCATGCTACGTAGATGTGGCGCTGGAATGGGAGAGGAAGTCTGTTGACATGGAGAGGGATGAAGTCAGGAAGGATAATGGAGTTTCTTGTTGTAGTGGGAATTTGCATGAATGCAGATGGTGACAGTTCCTCAGGTGGGGGGGAGACTTGATTTTCTCTGATGCATTGGGCCAACTGGTGAGTAGATGAATGAGAGGATGTGGGGAATGACGAGCGAGACATGTTCTGTTCGTTGTGATATTCTTTTGTGATGTTGGACCAGAAGTGATGGGGAACACGATTACACGAAGGGTTGAAAATGAAGAAGGGCATGAGGGCACTTTAGAGTGTGTGTTTCTTCTTATATGCCTTCAGAGCGGTTGAAGCTCTGCCGAAATTCTCCTCGGGTTCCCAGGTATCTTCAGCAGAAGAGTACCCTTTCCACCTGACCAGATAGTGGTGTCTTCCTCTTGTGCTGCAGTGACTCATGATAGCTTCTATTTCATATTGTTCTTCCCCATCTACTTCCTCCAGGGGTGGTTCAATAAACAGGGTTCCAAATTCTTCTGTGCTTTGAAATGGAGATAGGAGAGATGCATGGAAGACTGGGTGGATCTTCCACATCGTGGGGAGTTTGAGATGATAAGCCCACAGAGTTATTACCCGTTCAATGGTAAAGGGGCCATATCTCCTCTGAGACAGTTTCGGGGTTCTTCTGGGGAAGCATAAGTTCTGAGCTTCCAGCCAGACCTTATCACTGACTTTCCAGGACAGAGTTCAGGATTTGATATGGTTTTTCATTGTCAGGATGGCCTTTTTGTGTGCCACAAGGGCTTCTGTTCTGGCTTTTTCCAGAATTGTTAGGCAATTTTTGAGTTCAGGAAGGAATGTTTTGCCTAATGGTGGGTAGGCTCTAGGTTCATACCCTAAAATCGTGAAGAAGGGTGTTTGTTTTGTGGATGAATGGGTGAACAAGTTGTGGCAGTACTCCACATAAGGCAACATCTTGACCCATTTGGTTGGTTGTGTGGCACAAAACATGTGGAGATACATTTCAAGTTCCTGGTTCATGTGTTCAGTTTGTCCATCCATCTGTGGGTGATATGTGGTAGAGAGAGAGTGTGTGTAGTCGAGAAGCCTTGCAAGTTCTCTTGCAAAGGCAGATGCAAATTGTGGACCTCTGTTTGATATGACTTTGTTGTGAAGTCCGAATCTGATAAGTACATTCTTGAAAAAGAGTTCAGCTATGCCCATGGTGTCAACTGTTTTGGAACAAGGGCAGAGAATTACCCCCTTCAAAAGACCATGGTCAACCATGACCATTACTGAATCCAGACCATCTACCTCGGGAAGATCCATGATGAGATCTATGGAGATCTGCTGAAAGGGATGGGTGGTGGAGGACAGAATTGGGGAGTAAGGAGGTGTGGTGGGATGGGTGTTGACCTTGTTAGCTTGACATTGGGGGCAGCCTGCTACAAACTTTCATACAAACGTGGCTAGTCCCAGCCACCAGTAATCACGCATGACTCTGGTCTGGGTTCAGAGTACTCCACCATGGCTGGCAGTGGATGTACAGTGACAGTGTTTGAGGACATTATTGCAGAACACCTCTGGGATGTATAACCTATTTTGGAAGTATAGCTGGCCTTCATTGAACTGCCAGTCAGACATGGGGAATCAAGGAATGGGTGAGGTTTTCTCATTCAGTGCCTGTAAGGCTGTTAAGATAAAGGGGTCAGCAGATGAGGAGTTGGCAATCTTGTCTGCTATGGCCATGTCTAAAGTTCGTACAAACAGGGTGTCAGGGAGGAGGGTGACATTGCTGTTGTCATTTTCATAAGTGGATGGGTACAGATACCATGACAATGTATCAGCTGAAGCAACCTGTGCAGTGGGTGCACTTATAAACTGTAGGTTAAAGTCTTGGAGGAACAGCATCCAACATGCTTGTCTTTGCGAGAGCTTATGTGGGGCTTAGAAATACATGAGGTTTTTGTGGTCTATGAAGACTGTGATGGGGTGTCCTGCTCCATGCAGGTAGTGCTTCCAGGTATCGAGTGCATGCAGGACTGCTAGAAGTTCATGATCATAGATGTTGTAATTTCTTTCTGCATCTATGAAGGTTTGGGAGTGATAGGCACATGGGTGGTACTTGCCATTGCCATCTTTCTGTAGTAGGACATCTCCTGATGTGACGAGAGAGGTGTCTGTCATTATTGCAAACTGTTTGGTTGAGTCTGGCATTCACCATACCAGTTGGAATATGAAAATCTTCTTCAGGGCATCAAACGCCTTTTGTTGCAGTTCCTCCCATTTCCAAGGGAGTTCTTTCTTTGTCAGATCATTGAGGGGGCATGCTAAATCTGCATAGTTCAGTACAAATTTCTGGTAGAAGTTGCAAAATCCTAAAAACGACTGCACTCCTTTGACTGTGGTAGGCGGTTTCCAGTTTTCAATGGCCTTGACTTTGTGAGGGTTGAGGCAGACTTGTCCTTCTTTGATGACCATGCTGAGGTATTCCATTTCCGGTGCATCGAACATGCATTTCAACAGCTTGAGGTATAGTTTTTCTTGACAGACCCTGTCAAGAACCCTATACATTCATTGTTGGTGGGTGGGGAGGTCTGCCGACATGAATCCCAGGTCATCCATGTAGATGCCCAGCCACCCTTCCGCTATCATGTCATGGAAAATGTAATTTATCATGTTTTGGAAGTGGAGGGGTGCATTGGAGAAACTGAAGAACATGACCTGAGGTTCAAAGAGTCCTTCCAACATAATAAATGCCACTTTCCATTGACTATCCTCTTCTATGAGGACATTGTTGTATCCCCAACGGATGTTAAATTTGATAAAGAATTTGGCATTTTTGAACTTGTCAAAGAGCTTGGAGATGATTGGGAGAGGGTATGTGTTTTTAACTGTGTGTGAGTTGAGATACAGGTAGTCCTGGCATGGATGAAGTTTTCTGTTCTTCTTTTCTACAAAGAAGAAGGGGGATGCCTGTGGGGAAGAAGAGGGGATGATCTTGCTGTTTTCTGTGTTTTCCTTTATGAAATCCTTGCACACCTTCTGTTCTTCAACATTCAAGGGATAAACTTTTGCAACTTTGGGGACAAATTCATCATCCGTAACAATGGGGAAATTGAACCTTCTGCAGTTTGGAGGAAGTTCTCCAACAGGGGGTTCATCAAAGATGTCTTTGTACTCTTTATATGCTTTGGAGAGTGTTACTTCAGTTTTCTGTGTGTTTTGCACAATCTCCATAGAGAGAGTGACCTTATTGATGAACGTAGTGAGTTGGTGGCATTCCTTCACTATGGGTGTTTCTTTGTTCTGGAGTTTATTCTTGATTAGGAGGTTTCTGGTCCTTCAGTTGATCATCAGGTTGTGCTTAGTAAGCCATGGGTGTTCCAAGATGATGTCTTCTTTTCCAAAATCTGTGATGTAGAAGTCTTGGATGTGTGTGTATGAAGAAGGTCCACGAATGGTTAAAGTCATTCTGGACATGAATTTGATGGTGCCAGCACTGTTCTCTGATCTGTCAGCATTCTGGACAATGATGTTGGTTCTGAGTTTTCTGAATCCAAGCTTCTTTTTTTGGAGAAAGTCCCAGGAGACAAAAGATCCTGTTGCTCCACTGTCTAGGAGCACTTTTGTGTTGACTTTGTTTCCATTCCCATGGAGCATGATCAAGAGTTGGGTTGCCTTGTTCTTGGTACTCGTTATGTACATGAGAGATAGTTTTACAGTAGGGAGTCATTGTATCGACTTAGAACACTCCCATCTCAAAAATCCTATGCTACCAGTTCTTCTTTGGCTTGCCCTTCTGGGGCTTCTTGTTCTGGCATCTTGTCTTCAAAACAAGTATGCAACACTTTGAGTATTTCTTTCTCCAAGCTTCCTTTAAGTTGGAGTTTGTTGACGTATTTGTCAATAGGGGAGGCAGGAACCACGTGTTAAGGTTGTGGTTGATAAGGGGGTGGCTTTGTGAATGCTGCTGGTATGGTTTCTACATTTCTGACAGTGACTGGTTTTTGGTATGTCATGGGGTTCTTTCCTTTGCTGTGATTCTTCAACCAACAGTCAGGTTTCTTGCACACGAAGCATTTGTTTTCGCTCATTAGTTTTGCCCTTTCATGGGGTTTGAGCTTGATGAAATCTGTGTCCATAGCATTTGGATCTCTTCCACTACAGGGTAAGGAGGAGGACAAGTAATATGAGCTGCATCCCAGGTTTCTTGCACAAGTCAAGTTTGCGTGCATCTCTGAGGCCTTCTTGACCAATAGTTCGAGGGTGGCAGGTGTGCCATTGATGATGATTGGGTCTCAGATCTCAGGATTGAGCCCAGCTAGGAATTTATAACATTTTTCTTGTTCATCAGCAATCTTTGCCTTATCAATGAGAGTTCTGGTGTCTGTGACATATTCCAAGAATCTGTTGTCCCATCTTCCTGCATTGTTCTTTCTTCTGTGTTGATGCAGTCAGTCTAACTGATACTGTGTATTTGATACTTGATCCACTGGGAAGAAGGTGGTGTTGAAATCTTTGACCATCTTGTCAAAGGTCTTATCTGCAGCTGCTACTGTGGCATCATTGATCTTATTATACCAGTGGTCAGCGAAAGCAGCTCCTTGCCCTTCCAACATCCTATTCAAGGTGGTGCAAAGTTTCATTGCATTGGCAGCATACAGTGCCACATTTACTGTAAAATAGGCCTTTATGGCCTTCATCCATCATTGCACATCCTCAGACTTGCCTGAGAAGCAATCTGGCAGTGCTGCCTTCAATTCTGCCATTGGTGGTGGTGGTGGTGTCTGGAGAGGGGTGACGGCAATAGGAGAGGGTGGGGGTGGTGAAGATGGTGAGGGAGCAGGTTCTTCTGGTTTGGGAGAGGGGGAGTGGGCAGAGTAGGACTTTCTTAGTCTGAGTAAGTGCTTAGTCTTCTCAGGGCTTGGTGCCCAAGAACTTTCTGGGATGTACGATGATGCAGTCAGGACCAGCTTTCCTGTTGATGCTGATACTAGTTGTCCTGTGTATGTGCTGGACTTCTTTAATGTGGAAGCAGGGAGGGAAGCTGCCCAGGGGTCACAAGAGGATCCTGGAGTGGGAGGTTGATGAGAGAGTTTATCAGCAATGATTGCAAGATATGCTCAGCAGGATGATATCTGAGAGCAAAAGATCTTGTTCTTTTGTTATGCTGCAAGCAGAGACTTGCATAACTTCTTTCAAGTACTCAGACTTCTTCAGCTGCGGCTGGACGATGCACAAGGTGAGAGAGCACCCTATTCCAGTGCAAACGAGCTACATGGGAATTACCCTTCCACAAGCACAACAACCCTGACAGACTTGATACTGTTCGGTTGGATGATAAGACGGAGTCACAGCTAGGCAACTCTTGAGGACACAGCTGTGTGAGATGGCACACACCACAAGGTCAAGATAGCTAACTTAGGGTGACGAGGCCTAAGAAAGATACTTGCTCTGATTGCAGGGGAACACAGAAAGAACAAGATATGGAACACTATGCACAGTAGTGACTTATATACAGAGAGAATAACGCACTCAAGGGCCAGCATAGAAAGTGAAAGAACAAGATAGAACATGATGCCAGTGTGGATGAGAAGAGCAGAAATGGAAGATGGCGCCATAGATTGTAGAAGAATGTAATAGAATGTGGCAGAAGCTGCTGCAGATGACATAGTGAAGAATCAGATGGAATGGTATGGAACTCATTATAAGATGGTGTGATCTTATGCAAGACTGTGCCCAAGTGGACTCAGTAGGAGGGATAGTGTCTGTATTCAAGAACGTAAAGAAGAAGTAGTAAGTGAAGCATAAAAAAGAGGATAAACATACAAGTGGCTCCACATAATATGAATGTAAGCCAATAGTCTGTGACAGAAAGAAGAAGACAGCATGCATAGACAATGAAGAGTAGGTAGAGGAGGGAAAATTGTAACACTTCTCATTGTTATCACTTTACACCAGATCCTCCTGATACTATGGCTCTTTTGCATTGTCTTTGGACTCAGGCCTCTCTTCTAAGTATCATCTCCTTACTGGTACTTTGTGTTCCCACCTCTTTCATCTGATAACTCAGCCTATTTGTCATTTCTTCTCTGTCAGTGCAGTACTGGTTTGTCATTCACCTTCTATTAGTTTCCACTGCATTCCTTGCTGCACACTCCATGACTCTTTATTTCCTTTTGCTGTTAGTGGTCCATGCTCAATATTCCAAGTAGAAAACCCCATATCCTATACTTGAGTTACTCAGCTTGATCTGCACAATCCTCATGCAATCTTTCTCAAACTCAAGTGTCAGAATCCTTGTCTGAACATTCACAGAAACCTGCTGAACTCTAAGAGACATTACAAGTGCAGAGACCTCCTTGTCAAAAGGGAAGTCCAGATCTGATTTTGGTGCACTCATTGAAGACTGTGTTGCATCCTGCATAACAGTCCCAGCCTGGGTTTCCAGATGATCTCTGGTAAAGTATCTGAATATGCAAGGACAGACGAGTTACTATCCCCAATGACTCGAGATGCATCTCACTGATCACACAGTGGTACTACCAGTCCTCATGATGTGTCCAGCATCACATCTCCTGATCTCTGACCTACTAGTATGCACCAACCAGCACCTTTTGTAAGATTTTGATCTCAGGTTGCACATGACTATTAGAGACTCAGTCATGTGTGCAACAATGGACTATATTGTATTTACCTATCAGAGACTATGTATGAGTAAGTAAGAGTAGGTAAAAGGATATAAAAGTATTAGCTCACCTCAGTTGTGTGTGCAACAACAGACTAAGGTGCTCAGGTCTGAAATGGTACATTTTATATACAAGTAATGCTGTAACTATAAGATTATGACCTCTAGTTTGCATGTGACTGTCAAAGACAAGATGGCTCAGTCATGTGCAGGGCAATGAACTAAATTGTATGTACCTGTCAAAGATGAGATGGCTATGTATGAGTGAGTACAAGTAGATAGAACAATACAGGACATGAGAGCTCACCTCAGTCATGTGCAGGGCAACAAACTGAGGTGCTTGAGATGGGACAGTACATGTTATATATGAGTACTAATGTATGCTATAAAGAAGGCAGTGACGGAGTTCATAGAGTACTGAGACTAAAAGACACAGAAGTAATAGACAAAAGAAATACATGAGGGGATGACATGGAGTGTCCATACAATCTAATCCAAAGGAGGAATGTAGTGCCACAGATCGCATGCACACTGGTAAGTGACATTACCAGTCGTGTTCATGGCTGTGCATGTGCTTGGTAATCTAACACTCCCCCTCAAGTCGCATGAAGCCTGAGCTCAGTGGCAAAGTGTTTGACCTTCAGGGATGGGAGTGCTTTGGTGAGTGTATCAGCTACCATATCGTCTGTAGGACAAAAAATGAGTCAGATCTTCCTGTCATCAATTACCCAGTGGATAAAGTGAAAGTGTATGTCAATATGCTTGGTATGCACATGGTATTGGTGGTCTTTGGCGAGGGCAATAGCAGATTTGTTGTTGGAGAATAGTGTGATTGGATCATTATCCTGGGTGAAAATGTCTCCTATGAAGGACTGAAGCCACAGGGCTTCTTTAGTGGTGTGTGTTGCAGCAATGTACTCACTCTCTGTGGTTGAGAGGGATATGATTTCCTGCTTCTTCGATGCCCATGATATGGCTCCTCCATCGATTAAAAAGGTGTAGCCAGATACAGCCTTGCAGTCCTCTGCCATGCTCCCATCTGTGTTCATATACCCCTGTAGTACTTTCTCTGTACCTCCATACATCAGGTGAAGGTCCTTGGTTCCAATTAGATACCTGTAAATGCACCTAACAGCATCCCAATATGGCATGCTGGGGTTGCTAGTAAATTGTGAGATGGTGGCAACAGCATATGATATGTTGGGGCAGGTTCCGAGTGCTGCATACATAAGGGACCCAACCGCATTGTGGTATGGGACATGCTGCATGGCTGCATATTCAGCACTGGTCGAGGGGGACTGAGTGGTGGTCAGTTTGATCTGAGGTTCCATCAGCATAGAGACAGGCCTGAGTTTATCAAATCCAAAGTGGCAAATGATGGAATCAATGTATGAGTGCTGGGAAAGTGAGATTGTACAGTCATCATGATTGTGGGTTACCTCAATCCCCAGGAGCCAATGCAGCTTTCCTAGGTCCGTGATCTCAACATGCTTGCAGATTTGGGCCTTGAGCTTGTAGATGAGGTCAACAGTGGAAGTGGCTATAGTGCAGTTGTCAACATGGACAACTATGATGAGGAGGGACTGCCCAGATCACCTGATGAATATGGCTTGATTGACTTTGCACTGTTTGAAACTGAGGGCCTTGACCAAGATTTCGACTAGTTTCTGGTACCAGCAGTGACCACTCTGCTTGAGTCCATAAAGCATCTTGCACAACCTGCAAACATGGTGGGGTTGAGCTGAATTGGCATAGCCAGGCAGCTGCTGCATGTAGATGCATTCTTCATCTTGCAGTTTGCCATTTAGGTATGCACCCTTGATGTCTATCTGGTGCAGTTCGAGGTTGAGGCATGCAGTGAGGGCGAGAACAGTGTGGGTGGAGGCAAGCTTGGCGATGGGAGCATACATGTTGAAGTAGTTGACGCCCAGTACCTGCGAAAATCCTTGTACAACAAGGCATGCTTTGTAGTGTACAATGTTGCCAGCAGCGTCCTTTTTGGTGCAAAAGACCCATTTAGAGCCAACTATATTCACTCCAGGAGGTGCATCAGCAAGCTCCCAGGTACCTGCCTTGTCTAACATGTCAAGCTCCTTGCAAATTCCTTGCTTCCACAGCAGCCAGTCTGGGTGGTGTTTTGCTTCAGTGAGCAAGCTGGGTTCGAGGGC
>JBBPKF010000466.1:2032-12066 GCA_038089175.1 Binderoboletus segoi | reverse complement strand
AGGAAATAAAGGGAGGAGTCAGGCAGGAGTTGGAAGAGATACTTAGTTGATATTCATACTAAGGAGAATACATGGTGTGCAGAAGTCCTTAAGTATGTTTGAAGTAAGGTATGGAATGTCAAACAGATTTGAACATAAGACAGATGATAGACAGGTGAAATAGTTTCAATGTGAAGTGATAACAATGATTAGAATAGAGGTAGATAAGGTACATGATGGACAGGAGGAATGACATACATGAAGAATGATGATTGAGAATGACAGGTATTAGATCCAGGATCCATTCTGAGTGGAGATGTGAACTCTGAGTATAACTCTGGATGGTGGAAGATGAGGGATGAGTGGACAAGGGCAGAGTGGTCCAGAGAAGACTGGAGGAGGCTGGAGGGGTGTGATGACCGTTAGGGGATAGATATGACACTAAGGTATGTATAGACAGAATACAGAGTTTATATATGAAGGGAAAATCAGATTAGTAAGGAGAAATCAGAGGTTGGATAGGAGTTAGACTGGAGCTGTGCTTCTTAGCAAGCAAGGAACTGGAGATAACTAGGAAGTGGAACTAAGACTAAATGGGATGGAACATACTAGAATGAAATGGAAAGAAGTAGAATGGAGGAGGCTGTGGATCATATCATAATGGTCTGGAGGTCAGAAACTATCTACAGAAGGGAATCAGACCAGAGTTGATATGGAGTGGAATCAGAGGAGGTCCAGGGGTCAGAGTTGTGTGGTAAATTCCAGGATATGACACATACTCACTCAGCAGAAAGACCACAATGAAGTTACCCTCCTAGATGCATATAAGGAAATTGCTGACATTTTCAATGAACCTCCAAAAGGTGAACTATTCCCATATGAAGGATGCTTTGACTTCCATATTAAGACAGACAATACCCTTGTGTCAAAAGTGGCAAAAATTTATCTGCTTAACCCTTCAGAAACAATATCCTGTAAAGAATTTATCAAAGAAAACCTGGAAAATGAAAAAAAAAATCATTCTCTCCATATCTCCCCAAGTGTTCCTGTTCTTCTTTACAGCAAAAAAGGATGGGAAGCTTCATTCATGCCAAGACTATAGATATCTTAATGAGCATACTGTCAAGAATGCCTACCAATTACCTATCATATTGGATCTCTTTGACCAATTCAAGAATGTCAAATCCTTCATGAAGTTTGACATTCACTGGGAATACAACAACATCCTAATTGATGAGAAAAGCTATTGGAAAGCAGCATTCATTACCCCAGAAGGACTATTTGAACCACAAGTAATGTTTTTTGAATTCTCTAATGTTCCTCCCCACTTTCAAGACATGATTGCAGAGAGATGGCTAGGGATTTATATGGACAATCTAGGGTTTGCCTTCTTTGCCATGGCCATACACCAACAATGTACATGCCATGTTCTTGAGTGATTCTGCCAAGAAAAATTGTATCTCAAACTATCCAAGTATACCTTTGACTTGGACTCTATGAAATATCTCAGAATGATCTTCTGGAAGGGATGGATGTGCTTAGACCCAACCAAGGTATTAGCAATCAAGGGATGGAAACCTCCCACCTTAGTAAAAGGAATTCATTTGTTTCTCAGATTTTGCAATTTCTACAGGAAATTCATCTCCAACTATGCTGACATCACCCATTCCCTCAATGATTTAACCAAGAAAATGAGTCCTTGGAAGTGAAAGAAACTCCAACAACAGGCTTTTGACTCATTAAAGCACATCTTTACCACCAACCCTGTTTTTCTCATGCCTGATAATATGAAACTGTTCACTATCATAACTGATGTCTCCCTGGTGGCTTCCAGGGGCATACTATTACAAAAGAACATCAATGGGAACCAGCACCCATGTGCCTACCACTCTCAAACCTTCATTGATGTGGAACAGAACTATGACATCTACAATCAAGAACTCCTTGTGGTAATCCATGCTCTTGATCATTGGAAACATTACCTTCAAGAAACAGGGCATCCTGTAATAGTCTTCACTGATCACAAAAACTTGATCTTCTTTCATTCCCCCCAAAAGTTGTCTTGACAACAAGCCTGATGGATGCTATTCCTTCAAGATTATGATCTACAATTCACTGCTGTCTCAGCATCCCATGTGATACCAGCTGACACCCTCTCCAACTATACATGCCCTGCCACATTTGAACTGGACAACATCAATGTCACTCTACTGCCTGACCATCTTTTCATTCATGTTCTGGACTTATCTATTGCAGAAAAGATTACTGCATCCTTGCAAACCAACCTCTTTATTGTTAAAGTCCTCCAGGCAATTTCTGACTTCTTTTCCCCTATTATTGCCTGTTACTCTGCATCCAACTGGACCTTTTTACACAGTCAACTCTACTGTCAAAGGCATCTTTACATCATCCTGGACTATCATGCAACCATTGTCTGTCATTGTCATGAATCTTCCACAGCTGGCCACAATGAAATCTTCCACACTCAACCTGCATCATGCATGATTACTGGTGGCCAGGTTTAGCCACCTTTGTTTGGAATTCATCACTGGATGTCTGGTCTGCCAAGCCAACAAGGTCAACACTCACCCCATGGTTCCCCCACTCTCACCCATCATGTCAACTGCAATCCACCCATTTCAACTCATCTTCATGGATCTCATTACTGACCTCCCCACCTCTCATGGTTTTGACTATATTATGGTTGTGGTTGACCATGGTCTCTCAAAGGGGATAATATTCATCCCTTGTAATGAAATGATAGATGCTGCTGGAGTCACCACCCTATTTTTCAAACATGTTTTTCTCAGATTTGGACTTCATGACAAACTCATTTCTGATCAGGGCCTGCAATTCACCTTCACATTTGCAAGAGAGCTTGCTTGACTTCTACAGTACAAATTCACCCTATCCATGGATATTATCCACAGACTGACAGCCAAATGGAATGAGTTAACCAGGAACTGGAAACCTGCCTTAGAATCTTTTGTTCCACAACCTTCAATGATCAGATCACCATTCCTCTTGTTGCTGAATTTTGTCACAATTTCTCTGTTCACTTCTCCATGAAAGCAACCCTGTTCTTTCTCATGTTGGGATATGAACCCCAATCCTATCCTCCTATTGGAAAAACCTTCCTCCCTACTCTTGACAGTTACCTTCATGGCTTTGAGAAAGCACAAAAAGAAGTGCTAGGTGCTCATAAGAAAACTACTCTTATCATGAAAAATTAGATTGGCTCCAAGTTCTGATCATGGAAGATAGGAAATAAGGTGTGGCTCAAAGTCAAAAATCTCAAATTCCCAAGCAGATTCCCAAAATTGTCTCAAAGGCAATATGACCTCTTTTCTATCGGGAAGGTGATTTTCTCCCTCACTTATTGATTCCAACACCCACTGACCTGGAAAATCCACTCAGTATTCCATGCATCCCTGTTATTTTCCTTTCAAACCACAGCAGAATTTAGAATGTCCTTTTTCAAACCACCTGCTGACCTTATTGATGCTGAAGAAGCATACAAAGTGGAATCCATCCTCAGTCATTGAGTTTCTGCCCAATGGCACCACTATCTTATCCATTGGAAGGGTTACTTATTAGTGAAAGATATGTGAAAACCTGAGACAAATCTAGAAGGAGCTTATGCCATTCTAAGGATATATAAATGATATTACAACCTTTGAGCAACATGACTACTCATCCTTTCAACTACTATCAAGAAGTCTTCTTATGTGAAATGTCCTCCTCTTATACCCCCGAAATCTCATCCTCATTCTATTCATCCTTCATATCATTGCCATCCTCATTTACCTGTGAACTTACCTGACAGCTCTGAAACAGTTTGGCCACTCCTTTTGACCCCACCCTGAAGTCTCACATCCCTGACCCCACTGTTTCCTTCATCATAGGAACCATGGCTCAATCCTTTATTGTACTCCCTGACTCCATTCCACTTTGCATAACTCACCTCCCTCTCAAACAAAGACAGAATGTCTTTGTAGCCATCCTGGAAGACCCAGGGGACCTCTTTCTTGTCAAACATTCTTTCCTCTTTTTAGCTTCTTATGGTTATGCCAGATCTAGTTTGCACTTTCCATCTTCTTGCACAGGCTCAACAGGCACACATGGCCATTATCCCATCCTTCACCACCACAGCACACCTAGACATCACTGGACAATCCCTGTCTGAAGTATGCATGTCCCTCCTGACTGCTCTGGACTCAGCAGGGTTTTGTGATGTCATCAACTGCCTCCTGGCCAACCTTTTCCAAGACCTGCTTAAACTCATCCTACCTACACTATTGAAACACCAATACACCCTCTACCTTGCCCATATCTCAGATGCCCCAGACAGATCTCCTTCCCCTTTGCCTACTCCTTTCCTGCTCACACAATGTCTTTCTTCAGTCCCCTTTGCATTCTCCCCTCACAGATTGGAGAATTTGTGCCATCCCAGATGATATGCTCTGATATGCTGAAATTGGTGCAATGACAAATGACCTGACCTGTCTCCTCCTGAATGCATGGATCCAGCTGAACTTAACAATTACAAAGTGAAAGTGTTGGTGTTACAATTTTATCTCTCTCATATTGTTGCTCCTCATTTCATTCTCTTCATAGATGCACTTCATCCAGTTCTTTTAGTCCTGTGGTTAGTATTCCTTGCATATGGACTAAGGCCTCTATTCTAGATGTTGTCTCCTTATTGATATCCCATGCTCTCACATCTCCATCTGATACATTACCCAGTTTGTCATCCTTCTTCAGTCAGCACAGCTGTGGTTTGTCATTCTATTGTTCTTTTAAGTTTCACTGCATTCCTGGCTGTGTGTTTCATGACTTGAACTTTCCTTTTTTCTACTTGGTCCATGCCTTGTCATCTTTATACAAAAGCCTGCCATCTGTATGTCAATTACTTAGCTTTATCTGTGCAATTCTATGCAGTCTTTCTCAATCTCAAGTGAATCAACCTTTTGATCTCACTCACAGTATTAACAACTAAGTGGTAACACTTAAACCACAGAAGGTAGTACAGAGGCTTGCAAAAGTCCAGATCCAATCAGCATACTACTTTGAAGAAAACTCAAGAAGACTGTGTGTCACTAGCTGCATAACAAAAAATCAAACTCTTCTCCTAGCAACAGCCATTGATCTGTAACTGCCCAACATTTCCAACCCTCACTGAGTATCAGGAAGACTCAGTCTCTCTTGGACAAATCTCTATAAAGACCTCAGAAACACCTGTCAACAAAGAACAAGCCCAAACCTGTCAGAAGAAAACCTACCATCTGAAAGTACCCCTGAGCTAGAAGATATCAAGGTTGACCCCCTTGAAACTGCCCACCCTTCTCCAATCTCTGCAGACCACCCTTTAGATTCACTGGTAAGCATATTAGCTGAACACTCCACTGCTCTGTTGTCTACACACCAAAGGATTGCCCTCAGACCACTGTTACCACCTGCTCAACCACCTGCCATGACTGAAAAGAAGGCCAGATATCCAGAAGAATTCTCTGGAGAACCAGAAGACACCAACTGATGAATTAAACAAATAACAGCCTGATTTACCATGAACATCCCACTCTATGGCAATGATGATGCAAAAATAGCTGTCATCTGTAGCTGCCCCACCAAGAAAAGTGGAAAAGTCTTTGCTGAAAAATGGCTTGACATTTTAACTGATGGAAATACCCTCCCTACTGACAAGACCTATGAAAAGTTCATCAAGAACTTCATAGACATGTTCTACCCATTCAACATGAAATCTGCTGCCAGGGCAAAACTTGCAATCCTCTATCAAGGAGACTTTGCAGACAAGAAGACTGGAAATGATGGATTCCAGGAATACCTAGTTGAATTCCAAAACCTAGCTGCCTGAGCAGGAATTGTGGACAACCCATCCTTGATCCATTATTTCTTCCTGGGGCTTAGCCAATCACTTGTCCAATCAATCTTTATGATGTCCCTGATTCCAGATACCATTAAGGAATGGATAGAAAAAGCCATCCTCTTCCACACTCAAAACATCAGAGTCAGATTCCTTAGAAAAGAAAGACCACTCTTTATCCCCACCATCTCTCACTGGACCATTAGAGACTCCTACACCATGGACATTGATTTCGTCCACTTAAAATCCAAGGAAAGAACCACCCTGTTGAGGGAAAAATAATGCTTTATTTGCAAGAAAACCAGTTGCTAATCAACTAATCACCCCAAAGAAAGAAACCCTCATCCCAAATCTTCACAATCATCATACCACCCCACTCACATCAGAACTACCACTGCAGAACCATTGAACAACAGAAATCCTGATAACTCTTTGATGTCTTATATCCAGTGACTTTGCAACAATGAAGGGATCTTTGAAGTCTGGGTCCTCCAGACTCAAGTCTAACAGAGGTTCAGAATATCTGAGGGGTGGAACAGTGAGTGGATGGAGGTGGACCAGAAGTCTGATGGAAGAGACAGAAAGAAAAGGGGCTTAGTAATGAGGATATTGTAGGAGGAGATGAAGGGGGGAGTTGGGCAGGAGTTGGAGGGGAGACTTAGTCAATATTCATACTAAGGAGAATACATGGTGTGCAGAAGTTCTTAAGTACATCTGGAGTAAGGTTGTCATATCCCAGATTCACCACTTCAACTCTGACCCTCTAGATCTCCTCTGATTCATCTCTGCACCAACTCCAGACTGTTTTCCTCCATACATAGTTCTCTGACCTCCAGACATCTCTGAGATGACTCATCTCCATTTTGATGACATTCCATTCCATTCCAGTGTTATTCATTTCATTCCTTCCATATTAATCTTAGTTCTGCTTCTCAAACTCATCCATGCAGTGTCAACTGTGGAACACAGCTCTGCAGCACCTCTGATATATTTCTTATCTGATCTCTGAACTCCTTAGTCATCCATACCCTCCATAGTATAAATATTCTGTAATCACTTTGTACATACTCAGCTTGAATATCAACCTGGCCTGACAATCTCACCTCTGTTCTCTTTCATTTGAGCCTTGATAGCTCAACTTCAACCCCCCTTCAACATCTCCACTCTGTAAATTTGGGACCCAGATCCAATGTAAGGGTGCACCACATAAGGTGAAGCCAAGTCCCATCTGATCAAAACTTCAGAGTTCCAGAGTTTCCAGAGATCATCCAACACAGCCTTAACAAAGATATGGAATGTCAAATGGGTTTGGACATAAGACAGATGATAGACAGGTAAAACAGTTTAATGGTGAAGTGAGTAACAATGATCAGATAAAAGTAGATAAGGTATGGAATGGACAGGAGGAATAACATACATGAAGAATGATGATCAAGCATGATAGGTATTAGATTCGGGATTTGTTCTGAGCAGAGATGTGAACTCTGAGTATAACTCTGGATGGCAGAAAACAAGGGACGAGTGGACAAGGGTGGAGTGGTCCAAAGAGGACTGGAGGAGGCTGGAGGGGTGTGATGACTGTTAGGGAATGGATATGACAGTGCCCCCCTGTTAAGGCTGAGCTCTTGAGGCTGAGACAAGTAGTAGTTAAGAACATTGTCAATCCAAAGAGGTGGTCAGGCTCCTGAGGAGAGGACATTCAAGGACAAAAGGGGTGATGAGACACTTGACAAGGCAGAGTCTGGAGGTGTCTAGCCAAAGACAACCAATCAGTGTCCAGAAGGAAAGCCCCATCAATGCCAAGGGGGTGTATCTGCAGGCATAGGCTCTAGAAGGGATAGTGGAGTGGAGGAACCAAAGTAGAAGTGGAATCACTGGAGCAGGAGTGTGGAAGGCTGCAGAATGGAGCTGGAAATGCTATGGAAAGGAGCTGGAAAGGCTGTGGAAAGGGGCCAGAAAGGCTGTGGAACAATGCTGGAAAGGGTAGAGAAGAGTAGAGGTAGTACAGGCAACAAGAGAGAGAGAGAGAGAAAGAGAGAGAGGTACAGTAATGGATATGGAGATGGAACAGAGGAACAGAAGGAGCTGGAAGGCTTTATGTTTTTTTTGTATCTCTTTTGTATCTTTTTTATGTCTGATTTGTTTTTGTGTGTTTCTTTTTGATAGGAAGTATAGTAGGAGAAGGAAATGAGAGGAAACAAAAGGAAACAAAAGAGGAGAGAATCAAAGAACATCCTTATGGAGTGGGAAGTGGTCTGGGTTTGTCTGAATACTTCTAATGAAAGTCCAAGACAAGGTCCCTAGCATTCTCTAATCTGTGGCAAGAAGCCAGGAGGTCTCATCATCAGTTCCTTCATATCTGAGCCAACATACTAGGTACAGGAGTTGGCAGTGGCATCTTTTCTGATTGATCTTGGAGTCAAATATCTCCACAATCTCATACTCTGATTCTCCATTGACCTCAAGTGGAGGAGATGGAGGTTGGACATGGTTTTCTGTAGTATTTGGAGTAGAAGATTCTAACTGAGAGACATGAAAAACAGGATGAATGGAACAAAGAGAATCAGGAAGGTGTAGTGTAAAGAAGTGGGAACTAGGATGGGTAATGATAGAGAACAGCCCAAGGTTCTTCTCCAAGAGTTTTTTAGAAGGTCAGGTTGACTGGTGATATTTCATCTTCACATATATCATATCTCCAACTTGGAAGTCTGGAGCTGGGCTACACTTACATAGCATTAGCAGGTCCTTGATAGCATCTTTGTGCTTCTGCCATCTTTGATCAGAGGAACTCATGGGGCCCATCCAAATTGGTGACATAGGAGGTAGCTGGAAAAGAGGTTAATGGGTGATCAGAGTAAATGGAGAAATTCAGGTGATAGCCCTTATTGGCAAAGAAGGGAGAAACACCAGTGGTTGCACTAGGTGCATTATTATAGGCAAATTCAGTGAGCAGAAGGAGTTCTGCCCAGTCATCTTGTTGATAGTTGTAGTAGATCCAGAGGTATTGCCCTAGAGTTTGATTAGCATGCTCCATTTGTTCATTACCCTCCAGATGACATTCAGAAGTGAAGTGGAGATGCATGTCAAGAGCTTTCCCTAAAAATCTAAAGAAATGGGATACAAACTTGAGGCCCTAGTCAGAAGTGATGTAGGAGGGAACTCTGTGTTTGGAAAACACATGGAGGAGAAATAACTTGGCAAGGTCAGTGGAGGTAATGGTATCATGAGTTGGAATGAAAATGGATTGTTTGAACAATCTATCAGCAACCACAAGGATGGCTGTAAAGCTGTCCAAGGATAGAAGTTGCTCATCGAAATCCATGGAGATGGAGTTCCATGATTTTTCCAAAACCAGAAGTTGCTTCAGGAGTCTGTACAGATGATGCCTGGGGACCTTGGCAATGCACAGATAATGCAGGAGCTAACATAGTCTTTCATGAAAGTCTGAATGCATGACCAGGTGTATTCCCAGCAGATCAGTGCTAGAGTATGGTTTTGTCTGAAATGTCCAGCAGTAGGGTGATCATGGAAGGTGCAGAGTATCCAGAGCTGGAGATCACTGGCTTCCAGAACATAGATACAGTTATCATAGAGGAGGAAACCTTCAGGGAATATGGTCCAGTAGAGATCATCAATGGAATTAACTGAAAGGAGTGGAAAAGAGATGGAATCAGAGGAAAGAGCAGAAAGGATGTCAGAACAGAGTTGGTTCACATTGACTAGGAAGGAAGCATGGAGGACCAAAGCATCTAGATAAGTTACTCAGAGGGATGAAGCAAGTTGGTCCTTGGTGAAGATGGGTCTATAATTGTTTGGGTTTAGTCAAGCATAGTCCTTGTCCCCCTCTTTTGGGTAGACATCCAATCATCTGGTCGAGGTGTTGGGTTTAGCACCAAGTTTGCCCAGATAATACTGCACAGCAAGGTTAAACTGGCAGAGGAACTCTGACCACTGGGCTTGGTGGCAGGTGAGGAGTTTGATACCTGTGGAGTATTCAAGGTTCTTATGGTCAGTGTAAACAGCAATTGGAGACTGGAGCCCTCAAGGTAATGCCTTCAGGAGACAAAAGCCTCGAAAATGGCTAGAAGCTCCTTATTGTGTATATCATAGTTTAACTTCACATCCCAGAGAAAATAGGAAAAAAAGGCTATGGAATGGAGTTCTCTGTCTG
>JBBPKF010000462.1:0-12086 GCA_038089175.1 Binderoboletus segoi | reverse complement strand
GAAGAACTGGTTCAGATATCATGATGGATTGGAGTGTCATGGATCGTTCTTTTGACCGAGACATCATTCCTATGTGCAAGGCGCAAGTGGTGTTTGAACTTGTAGTCGATGCTTCATGTGTGTGGGCTCACAGTGGTTAATAGGCATGGCCATCGCCCCGTGGAATGTGTTAGCAGGTGGGAAGCTTCGCACCGACGAGGAAGTAGAGAGGCGTGCCCAATCGAGCGAGAAAGGGCACACGTTCAGGGACATCGAATGGAGGCGAAACGATAATGAAAGGGCTATGAGCGCGGCATTGGGGAAGGTCGCCAATGAAGTTGGAACCGAACACATCACCGCGGTGGCGATTGCGTATGTCATGCAGAAGACGCCATACGTATTTCCAATCATCGGCGGTCGGGAGGTGGAACACTTGCAAGCTAACATTAAGGCGCTGGAGGTCGTCCTCACCCCCGAGCAGATCGAGTACCTAGAGAGTGTTATTCCCTTCGACCCCGGTTTCCCGACGTCGCTGATCGTCAGTCTCTCTTGCACGTACCTTCACGTTTTTCTAACAATTCCCTTGCCCAAGGCGACGGCAATGACCGTCCCTTCATGATGAACTCGGCTGCTTACTTTGAGAAGCAAACTGGTTTTCTTCCGCTTTTACCCGACTCCACCTGAGCTCAAACATTGCGTCGCGGTGGGGTTGAGGCATAGGTCTGTTGTTATTATAACTCGATCGAATCATGCATGGTATACACAGTATACGTACTACTATCCACAGTCTGCTCGGGTGTGTTCTTGAGGCTGACCTGGCAGCTCAAAGATGACGAATTGGTAGATATAGAGTCATGTAGGATCCGCGAAACTGTATAAGCCCATAAGTAATCTGGGTCACACGCGTACCCCGCGCCCATGAACCTCAGGGAAGCACCATGTAAAGAACCTAAGAGCAGAGAATCGTAAGCGATCTAACCTCTTTGATCTTAGTGAGTCTGATTAACCACAAGGACGGCCCGAAACTCCAGAGTAGTATGAACGAGCCTATGGACTGCTCATCCAGCTTGCACCATGTCTCGAAGTCGTCAAAGATCGAGTGAAATGGTAACTTTATTTACATCGGGTAGCCTCGGTGGTGCATATATGCGTCATATTATTCACGAACGGTAGTGACGGATGAACAAGACTATCTGACTCACGCAGATGGTACGTCTCTGTGGAAAGACGAGATTGGGCATTATGCTGCCTTAAATCCGGAAATTGCTGGCCTCGCACCAATCGTCTCCAACGATAACGAACAAGATGATGGCGCGCCGATCCCATCACCCTATGTCACACACTGACGTACAAACGCTGGTAAAGGTGACTCTCGCCATAGTCTGCTGATCAGCTTTTCCATGAGGTGTGTAACGCACCGATGTTAATGAACAACATGAACGATAGTAGTTTCAGCCGTGTTGGGACTCCAGTTCCCAGTACCCCAGCGCTGACACCGTCTCGAGCGTGGCGCTCACAATGACGGTGGTAAAACGCCATGCTTGACTTGTCACCTTGCCACCTTGGCCCCCTTCTATACCCTTTCGCCCCCTCGCATGCGTACTGCATGCGCTCACCTTCTTGCTCTCGTTGTTGAAACTGATGTTCGCTGCACAGGCCGCATACAGCGTCGTCTGATGCGATCCGCCCAAGGCCACCCTCCGCGCCATGCCCAACCGCTCGCTTGCCATCCTCCCGTCTACTCACGGGCCCACGGTGATGCACACCGCCATTCCATTTGTGCGCTGTTGCTACCTCGTGTCCTCCCTGCGCGAAGCGCGCACCTAGGCCCTTGTGGCTCTCCTACACCATCCGCAACACGACGACAACGCTGACACCGGTGCTGACGCGGTGGTCGCGGCGGCGCGTGCACCACTACATGTCCCAGTGGCAACCTCCCTTTCCCCTCAGCTTGCAACACGACAACGACGATGCGGCGATCGCGGCAGCGCAATCGCCACGATGTCGTCGTTGGCACGACCACGCAACTACACGATTAGAGCGCACGCGGCCATCACGTCATCGTCGTCGACATGGCCGTGTGAGTCCATGATGACGACCCGACGTCAACCCATAACAACAACGGCCACAGGCGACCGTAGCGGTGAGACCAGCGACCACCCTGGCACTTGTTCCTGAGACATGGCGCATGCGACGATATAGACGACCCAGCAAGGGTACCCCTGGGTGTACCTCCATTTCGTGACCCACAGCAAAATCCTGTAGGCATGTAACGGCTACGGCTATGGGCTGAAGCACCGATACCCAGGACTGTACCCGTGCGGTTTTCCACTGTTCTTGCCCATTTCTTGTGTTCTAACAGCATATTCAGAGAATGACGAAGGTTCCACAAGGTTAAGGACGGCTCAACGATTTGAGAAGCCAACTAGTAAATGTTGTTTGTCACGGCTGACAGCAGGAGCACTCCGTCTGGTTGCCGTTACATGCAGGTCGTCACGTCGCTTTTATGGAATTTGTCTCGTCCTTGACCGCTCTCCCTCACTTAGATTTGTTATCGTCCTGTTCGGCCTTTCTCTTGGTCCCATCGTCGCATCGCTGGATGCCATTTCTCAGCCTCGTTTTCTGCTACGTCGTCCTCCACTCAACTTCGCTCGTTTATGTGCCGTTAGGTCACATTCCATTGTTCGCATTGGAGTCGTTCCTGGGGACCCACTGTTGTCGGAAAGAGTTCCGTAATGACAATGGTATGCCGGCTGGACTGGTTGGGAGATTAGTGTATCGTGCAGTGTCAGTGTCATGTTACGTTGTGTTAGTTCAATAAACGGAATGTCGTTTCTATTGTATATTCAATGTCTCGCATTGTCTGAACAGTGGTCCATGTCTGCGGTATCGGACATGTCTGTACATGGCTCTTTGTGTCGGAAATCACTTCGATGGGATTGCATGGCATTATTTAGCTTAAGCGTGGTACCCCCAACAGAGGCTGGCACCACAGATAACGTATGACATAACATTGTCTTACAATATCGTTTTTCTGCAACTTTTGTGATGTAGATACGCCCATGTCCTATTTCGCCATTTTCGCTGAATTCCGAGATGGTTACGTACACCATCGCCTTTCGGAGCAGCTGACACTGCTGACTACCCCAAAGACGCGGGATATACCACGGTCCGCCACAGTGGAGGTAGAATTCACCGAAGTTCAAGTTCCTTCTTTTCAACTGCATTTGGATGATCCCTGAAACTCCGCAGCCTATGCTGGGGCCTGAGAGTGAATTGCAATAGATTCTTGTTACTATCGGAACGGAGAATCAATATCCCCGATAGTTCGATTTTTGGCGTCTAGCCATGCTTGGTACAAACCCACCTATGTCCCCTCCGTGACCAGCTCATCAGGGACACATCAGTAATGGCATTGATCGTTGACAGCATCGTCATCGCCTCTGCCGAGAGAGATCTGACCATATGACGCATAGTCGCCGCTTTATTCGCAGGGTTCTTTGAGCTTTCCTACTTTCCAAGCGCAAACCTTCCCTTTACCGCCTTGTTTTTCTTTGCGCAAGACGAGTGTTCATGTCTGTCACGGAAGCCGTTGAGTCGTACCTGCAAACATCAGAAGTGAGTTGACCTCCGCAATCATAGCATCCCTTATCCTGATTTAGTTTCGTATAGCGTGGAATCAGTGAGTGGTCCCCTGAAGTTTGATAGGTGCATGCTAAAAATTGTCGGTTGATGTTATAGTCGCCGCTGCAACGCTGCTAGTTAGGATAGATGTCATGACTCTCAGCATTTACTGATTGCTGGTCTTCCAGGCTTTCGACTATTGCCTCACACTTGTACAAGAGGTGGGTCAACTTCTTCATGTCACTGCCGGACTTAGAATTTGGTAAAGGTTGAATGGCTGTATGGCACGAAGTGGTCGGCGGCAAAAATCCACTTTGCAAGCTCCCGTTACCTGCCTTTTGTTGCCATCGCGATGGCGATACCAAGTATGCCGAAAACTCTTCATTGGTGCTAGTAATCCGGGGATTGATGATCCATCACCTAGCGTCCCGGGTTCGACCCCCCTCGGACACGAGTTATGTGAGATCACCCGTTCCTCAAGTTGGTCTGATTCTAGGCTGACTCGGCATTTTAGTGTGGTGCCCTCGGGATGGCAACAAATGGTCGGCCACCTGCTCGTTTGGGCAAACATTGCTTGACGTTGTGTTCCAGTGGTTTACTACCTGTGCATTGTCCTCGCGGAAAGGTGAGAAAGCGAATCACTTTCATAATAGGTAATGTGATCGAACCCTGATATGATAGCGATGCTTATTGTGCGAACATATGTGTTCTGGAAGTGTGACAGGAGGATCCTTATTGGAACGTGTGCATTCGGCGTTGTACGTACTTCCGTGTTTCTCTGGCTTTGTTGACGTCACTCCAAGGTGTGTATGCTGGTCGCCATTGTCATTTCAGAAACCATTGCATCATCGCCTACTGATTGTACGTCTCACTTTGGCGCACCTGTCATTGTTCCCAGCTGAGTCTGCTTTACAGCAGTTTATAAGGCTCTCAATTGCCTTGGGACAGAAAGTACAGTAGCTACAGCTATTCAGTACATCTGTCTGATATTGTATGAGATGGGTGAGCTTTCAGTACTTTCAATCTGATACAGTTGTTGGTTTCAGCTATTGGATCCTTTAGGTATGCTGGCCTTGAACTGCATAGCGTTCCGGAGAATGAAACGACAAAGTCCTCTTGGTCGATTAATCACAACACTATATCGTGACGGAGTGATTTACATGGCGGCCATCCTGGGTAAGAATTATTTATATTGCTTCCTCGCTGATAGTGTTTGATATTCGAAAGTATTTTCCGTGACTAACGCTGTTGTCACCATGGCCTCACCCGTGAGTTCGTCACACCCGACTCATCAGCCAACCTTTGATCAGTGAAGTGCAGATTCAATACTCTGATATCCTCAACTCGTTGGTGTCGTCTCAGGAAACTGGAAACCTTGCTTGGCTGATATCCAGTGTTCCAGTCCTCAAATGGCCATGCACAGTATTCTTGCCTCTCGCATTTTCTTCAATCTCCGGGAGACCAGTCAACGAGAGCAAAGAAATTCGCTTCCGACCACCCTCTCGGAATTTCATGCGCCGTCAGCAAGGTCCAGTGGGCTCAGCAGCTCTTCGGGAAGCTCTAGCTCTAGTAGCAGGATAGGACCTGAATCATTTGATACCGGACCAGTGGCCGGTACCACCAGGGGTTCTGGGATTCAGAGTTAAAAACCATCCTTTTCACCGACCTCCCCATGCTGTCCTCATTTTTGCCCTGCTGGATTTATACCAGATGTGTTGGTTCTATCTACCCTTTGTTTTCCCTCGTTGTCATAGGAGGAATCGGATACCTCAGTGTTACCCCATACTATCATTGTACTGGTAATGCAAACTGTAAATGTTTCAAAACACCTGTCGCAATCTCTTTGTATTTGTTGCGACAGCCGACAATACTGGCCATTTGGCCCCAGATCCGACAGACCTTGCTTCTAATTCGAAGAACTCAAACCTGAAGGTCGTGGGTTAGTCCCTAAAAATTCTTTGTACTAAGCAGGAGAGGACATCATTCACCCATTCACTGGATGAGACTACAGAATCAATTCTTGACGTGCAAGTCGGGGGGGATTGTCACGCTCGACTGACATGACAAATTTCAAACTCCTTCTCGACACAGGAAGCCGAGTGCACAGCACCATCATCGGGTTTGGGGTTTACAATGTTGCATGCCGACAGCTATCTGAGACTGGAATTCAAAGCTCCATGGGTGCCGGATGCATGACCCGATGTGATGAACTTTGCATGTGCAAAAAGTCGGCAAAAGTCGGAATCGCTCTAGGTTCTAAACACACCAGTAAAAATGTAGTAGATGGAAATCTATGGTCTAAATTTGAAAATCGAACTCGAGAAGTGTAGGAGTCTTTGTTGAGATGCTAGATCGAGAATACTGATTTTCTTACATATCTGGGGCCATGATGGCACTAGTACGTAGAAATATCTACGTGTAACTATACCCCGCTAAGTTGAACTCGATCAATCCAAATGGTGATAATGCAACAACAAATATTTGCATGACATGTATGTGGAAGTACATTTGCGTGCTCACGTATAGTGAACGTCGTCTTTCCTAAGCGTCGACTGCCGTCCGATGACCGGACTTAATCCGGCCGAGTGGCGGTGTAGTCTCTCAATAGGGTACCATCATGGACCGTGTGCGGTGCTGTATGACACATTGTAGTTCACCTTTCTTCGTAATCCCCGTCTCACCAGGATCTGTGGCGTTAATGGCTCTGCCCTCGGCGCTCAACTATCGTTCCGAGTTGTTCCTATGCGTCCCGCTACATATGTACTTGCATAAAAGACACTGGGTTTGGGGTCTTTCCTAGTCCCAGCATTTTACCGAACCCCCACCCACTCGTCTGATAAGATATGGCTAACAACCTACAGGATAATACCTCGGGTTCGGGTGACTTTCTAGGCGAGTTGTGTATTCCCTTGCTCTTCGGCCATATATGAAAGTTCCACAGCCGATTTCTTGATGGGGGGTACGGCAGCGGCCATTTCGAAGACGGTCGCTGCACCCATCGAGCGTGTAAAGTTAATGATACAGAATCAGGGGGCGATGATCGCGGCTGGTCGCCTTAGCTCTCCGTATCATGGTGTGATCGACTGCTTTAGAAGGACTTACGCGGAAGAAGGACTCTTGAGCTGTGCGCCACTATGCTTATCAACCAGATCTCCGACGTGCTCAGCGTGCTAGTTTGGAGGGGGAACGGTGCTAATATCTTGAGGTACTTCCCTACCCAAGCTTTGAACTTTGCCTTCAAGGACGAATTCAAGAGGAGACTCGGCTACAAGAAGACAGATGGATATTGGCTGTGGGTCTTTGGTGAGTGTTTGGAGGAGGGTTCATAGGATTATTGACGTCAGGGCTGACTCTCGTGCCATAGGAAACGTTGCGAGTGGTGCTGCCGCTGGGGCGTCGTCAGCTGTCTTCGTCTATTCCCTTGACTAGTATCCGTCTTTCCTGCCCATCTGTTCTCATTTGACTTTTTCAATCAGTGCACGAACGCGACTGTCTGCTGATGGGAAGAGCGCCGCCAAGGGAGGACAACGTTAGTTTACCGGAATCATAGATGTCTATAGACAGACAATCCGCACGGACGGGATTCTTGGCCTATATAGGGGTTTTGTTCCAAATATTCTGGGTATCATTGTCTATCGAGGGCTATAGTAAGTACATGTCTCCGTTACCCCAAGTTTCTGAGGATTGAATTTTCTGTTCCACTTAGCTTTGGGAGTTACGATACTATCAGGGACACCTTTCTTGTCGGGAGTCTCAAGGGCAGCTTCATCACCTCCTTTGCCGTGGGTTGGGCTTGTACCACGGTCAGTGCATGTTCGACGGGTGTCACGGAGCTATCTTTTTTGAGCCGTTTCATAGGGTGCCGCATTTGCGTCCTATCCTATGGACACCATCCGGCGTCGTATGATGATGACATCTGGAGAAAAGGTAGGAATTAACATCATGAGTAGGCTAGACACCGTCTCACATAGTTTACAAGGTTCGCTATAAGTCTTTCATCGACGCCACTAGGCAAATCGTTGCGAAGGAGGGCGCAAAAGCTTTGTTCAGTATGTGTCGATCGTTCTTTGGCAACTTATCAACCCTGACCGTTCGCAAAAGACGGTGCTGGCGCAAACATTTTGCGTGGAATTGCTGCAGCTGGCGCGCTGTCCCTGTATGACCAGTGAGTTTGTATCCGCGATTTCTGCTATTTACCTGCTCATCCATCCAAGGTTCCAAGCCCTTGCCTGGGGTCGAGTCTACAAAGCAGGTTCTGGGTAAGTTACTTGGTAGTGGGGGACATTTCAGGGTCCTGGATAGACAAGCTTTGCACTACATGCGTTTCCCCATTACTTCCATTAGACCAGAAACGATGACTTGGCCCTGCTACCGTAGATCAGGCCCCTATGGGTGAATGTTGCATGAGATCCGTTTAGGTATTGTATCCACCATATCGATACAGGTTTCAAGCGTGGTTATGCCTGACCACAGACATGGTCTACATCGAGGGCAACTTAGAGACGGTTTCATCGCGAGTGGGAAACGGATTCCGCCGAGAGGTGTGCTCTGTAATTTCAGTTGCAACTGGCCGGCAAGGCGCATAGCTACTGATCGATCAAATCCTCAGTACGCCGGGTCGGACGTGTGGCCAAGTCGATGCAAAATGTTACACGAGCTTCAGCAATATTGTTCGTCCCACCTTGCAATCTGAGACGCATTGCGTTTCGTTTTCTGTGACGGTTGATGGAGTCCCAAACTTGAAGCAAGCCAATGGGCAACTCGATCATGTATTGGTCATCAGTCGAGCTATCCAGGCAAGTGCAACTAGAGTGGAGAAATTAACTCGTCACTCTGTTTCTAAACATGATCCTTGCGTGTGGATCGGCTGAGATCAAAGCGCCCATATGCAAGCCCCTCGGGCGCAGCGCACCATCCTCTAATCTCACGTCGTATGTCACGATAGTGTGTGCCAGCATGGATTTCAGCTCGCTTGCAGCAAAGAAACGTCCCGGGCTAACAGATGTTCAGAAAACGGAATCTCAACCTAGGTCGGCAGAAGACTGGTCATACCAGGCGTGTTTACCGTGTCCAAAGGGTAAATAGTCGATTGTGGTCGAGGCGAAGTGATGTTTCAGACCCATTCCATCTTCCTCGCGCATGTCAGCGAACCGGAACGGCTCGAACGCCTCCGGATTTTCGTAGAAATTCGCATCACGGTGCATGGATAGCGTTGGCGCAGCAACCAATGTCCCTCTCGGTATAAAAGTGCCATCCGAGAAGGTAAAATCTTTTAAAGCCTTGCGTTGGAGGGTTACTAGTGGGCTAGGTCATCAGGGGAAGCTCGCATGCAAACAAATGTGAGAACAACTACCAATATTCAATCCTTCAATGCGCTGGCACTCTCTAAGGAAACTATCGACCTTGCGCATTTTTCCCAATGATGCTTTGGACCATCCATCCTGTTCAATAATACCTTCGACCTCCTCACGGAGGGGTTGGATATACTGAGGGTTCGCAGCGAGACAAAAGAGTGCCTGAGTGAAAAACTATGTCGCAGACTTGAATTTCAGCAAAGGCCGACACTAAGACACTGAGGCGTACGTTGGAGGATGACTAGAGCACGATGCGAGATCTAAGCTTCCATTTCAGTGGGTTGCAGTCTGGACTCACGTGAATAGCCGCAAGGTTGACGACCAGTATGCGATTCGTCAGACGCTCTGGGGCCAACTCTGGACCTTCAGCCTCCTCTAACAGCCATGATAGAAGGTCGTTCTGTCAAGGGACCTATGAGGACCAGTCATCGGCAACGAGGGCAACAAACAGGTTTATCATCCCACTCCGTCCCATACTCGTTCAGGTACTTCTTTCGCTCTTCGATTATTGGCCCAAGAAGTTTCACGCCGCGTGCGACGGTCCGTGGGACATTTGTAAGGAAACGAGTGGCCAGTCTGTCACCGCGTTAGAAGTCGACCCTCGGATGGACGCGCAATATCTAGCACTGACGGTCTTGTGAATTCAGGGAACAAGCCGACTATAACGCCCCCATTGATAGCATCAAAGGTATACCGGAGGTTGACGTCTATCCAGTCAGGGTTGCGGCCTAGAGAAATTGGACTAAGAAACCGTTGGAAGGGCCGACGGGCAGAGAGCATACACAAAGGAAGGCCAACAAACAGTCTGTTACTGGTCCTGCAAACGACCTGTTCTATGGTGCTTAGCGCTGGTACGCTTTTCCACCCTACATACTCCAGGTCAGTTTGCCACAAACACTTTTCAAGCGACGTTCCTCACCATCCCCCCTGAGATCCAAAACCTCATCGAAAGCAGCCGAGATTTCGTCTTTGATCTCAGGATATAGGGCTTGGATACTTCGAGTGAGTTGTGAACGAACGACTGCGATGTGATAAGGATTGTCGATAATCTCCTGACCCATCGTATACTTGACCTGGATTTGCTGTTGACGGCGTTCATGAGAGTGTAATCTCAGAAGAACCAAGCTAGTACTCACGTCATCGATTGCTGCCAAAAACGAAAACTCGTCGTCGGACGCCTTTGCCAATTCTTCCAGGCACTTGCGGTTGCCAAGGATGACCGTCCAGTGGTAGAGTTCTGCGATCTTGAATGGCGCAGACTTGTGCTATATCACAGGGAACATTATCAATCGAAACCGTTCGATGCACATGACCTGCCTTCTCATAACCTTGTTGTATGATGCCTTGCGCGTTCGTCAGAAACTTGAAACCAGCCTTCCAGGAGCCAAGCCAAGTTCTTGAGCCTACAGCCGGGAACGCATCAAGCTGGTGAATGTAACAAATATCTAAGTTGAGAACATGTATTTCCGCCATATCATGGGCGTGCTCACAGTAGAACCTTGGGATAGCTTCGCAAGTACGCTGATGGTGGCGACGACGCCTATGACACCACAAGCGATAACAGAGATATCTGCTGGCAGCTCTAGCAGTTGAAAGTTCATTGGGAGAGTTCAGTGGTGAAGGTAGTCCGTGCCAGACTAACATCGTATCCTACTTGACCTTAAGTAATAGCTGAAATACGCACTTGTAAGTGCCGGAAAAGCGTTCCTGGAAGGGAGGCTGAAACAAACGGCAGTTTAAGCGGCTGTTTCACTTCCGGATAAGCTATCTTAGCGATCGCCAAAGGTGTTTTATGCATTGCGAAGCAGCCGGGGTCTGGCAAATGGTGAAACGCACCCTCAGGTTTCCTCGGCACGACTTTTCGGACACTAATCACAGCCTAAAGTTGTCAGCAGACAGACGCATATATACAAGAGCACTTGTTACAGGCGAAGAAGGGAAAGACGTATGCCCGCAATCGGATCCAGCCGCATACCTCACTCTGGATATGTTCTACTCAACAGACAGGTTCGTTCCCAGAACCCCGATTGGCAAGTTGACAAACAACACATCAACACATCACCTATACGTCCCATCATCTTAGCTGGCCGCACCCATTGACACCGGGTCTGGAAAATCTGGGCCAATTCGAACGTCCGACGCGTCAAGACCTTCAACAAACATGCCACGAAAACGCAAGCAAGAACCAGCCTACTACGACAAAAACGGCTTGCCACAGCGGCAGAAGAAGCAACGCAAGCCCCAGCTCGATTCGTCATTCCGTCCAGACAGCAGACGATCTGGTAAGGAGCCCGTTCGGCCCCAGGTACGTTCTCTTTTTCCCGTTCCGCTTCCCATCGCTCGTCCCCGTCGTGGCCTTGCCATGATTTTCTTCGCACTTACCCATCTCCCCCTGCCCTCGGAACTCCTTTCTCAACGCCTCACACTCTGCCCTCCGGGTTCCTGGCACATCGGGCTCCTGTAGTCACACCGCATACCCACACGCCCTCACAGCTCACTCCGCACACAGGCTCGCCATCAGCCGGGGGCCGGAGAATGCTGCGCACTTTCGTCCGCCCGCACGACTAGTTCCTACTCGTCCGTCCCTCGTGTTGAACCCCGCATGTACATGTATAGTCCAGCAACACCATCACGACTCCATTGGATCCCATGTCCCAGAGCATCAGAGAGAGACCCACTTGGCAGACAACTTTATCGCCCAGAGGTTGAAGGGTCAGTCACGAAGAACTACCGAGCTCGTGTGTCCCTAGTCATTCCAGTGGATATCTGCCCTCATGTACAACTTGTGAATAGCCCGGATCTGGCGACGCTACCCCATTCTTCTGTGAAACCCTTGGGAATGAAACATGTTGCGATACAGCGTTGTGCTGCAGAGATCGTAGCGAGTGGCCCCGCCACGCACCAGATCCCGAGAATAATGGAGTGTTGATGCGTTTCTTTCGATGCATTGGACGTGGCGATAGCTGTAGTCGAGAATAGTGGAGCCCTGGTGGTGGTTTGGCAGCAAGCGCGATGTGAATGGCAGGTTCCGTCAACCCCGCGGCTGATGACGGGAGCCTTGTAAGTGGTTGGGGCAATATCCGACACTCTCGAAATCGAGGTGACCACCACTACCGCAAACGCTTTCCT
>JBBPKF010000461.1:0-12086 GCA_038089175.1 Binderoboletus segoi | reverse complement strand
CCTAGGAAAAGATGACATTATCCTTGGATACCCTTGGCTGAAGAAAACAAATCCCATCATTAACTGGCAGATGGGAAAATTCTACCTGGATGAACAGAAACCCTCTCAAATGACCCTTGAAAGCTACAAGCACTTAGATCAATACCTTGCTCACACAACCATTTCCATGACCATTGCCCAATTGAACTCTCAGTCAATGACTACCCTCCCAGATTACTACAAAGACTTCACTGATGTATTCAATGAACCTCCAAAAGGAGAGCTACCCCTGCTCCAAGAACAATTTGACTTTTCCATTTATATCAAGGAGTCATTCATTCCCAAAGTGGCTAAAATCTATCTGTTAAATCCACTTGAGCTCACTGCATGCAAAGACTTCATTCATGAAAACTTTGAGAAAGGAAAAATCATACCATCTTCTTCCCCCCAGGTAACCCCTTTCTTTTTCATAGCAAAGAAAGATGAAAGTCTTCAACCCTGTCAGGACTACCGATATCTGAATGAGCATATCATCAAAAATGCTTATCCACTACCCCTCATCTTCAATCTCATAGACAGGTTCAAAGATGCCACCATCTTTACCAAGTTCAACATCAGATGGAGGTATAACAACATCCTTATTCAAGAACAGGACTGATGGAAAGCAGCCTTCATCACCCTGGAAGGACTCTTCAAACCTCAAGTTATGTTCTTTGGATTCTCCAATGCCCCTCCTCACTTCCAAGCAATGATGAACCACCTGTTTTGTGACATGATAGTGGAAGGATGGTTAAGCATATACATGGATGACTTAGCTATAGCGTTGTCTCATCTCCCTACCCACCAGGAAAGGACTCATCATGTCTTAGAATGTTTCTGCAAAGAAAAGCTTTATCTCAAACTTTCCAAGTGCACTTTTGAGAGTGATCACATGGAATATCTAGGACTTATCATATGTGCAGGAACCATCCATCTGGACCTGGTCAAAGTTAAAGCCATACAGGAATGGAAATCCCCCACTTCTGTGAAAGAAGTCCAATCATTTCTAGGGTTTTGCAATTTTTACAGGAAATTTGTCCCCAATTACACAAATATTGCTTGACCATTGATTGACCTCACAAAATCCTCAGTTAACTGGCATTGAAATGATGAACAGGAAAAAGCCTTCTGAATGCTCCAGTCCATCATGACATTGGAACCTGTACTCAGAATGCCAGATGTTAATAAACCATTCTTCCTCATGACCAATGCATTTCTCATGGCTTCAGGAGGTATACTCTTTCAGTCTGATGACAACAGTGACCTACATCCCTGCACCTACCATTCCCAATCCTTCTTAGATGCAGAACAGAACTATGATATCTATGACCATGAACTTCTAGCTGTCATCCATGCTCTTGACACCTGGAAATACTACCTTTATGGCACTGGTCATTCTATCAAAGTTCTAACAGACCATAAAAATTTAACCTACTTTTGCCAACCCCAACACCTTAACTGTTGGCAGGCCAGATGGCTCATGTTCTTGCAGGACTTCGACCTTCAATTTGTAGCTGTCTCCACAGTGAAAGTAGCCCCAGCTGATGCCCTCTCAAGATACCCATATCCAGCAATAGTCTCTGATAATGAAGACATCACACTACTCCCTGACAACCTTTTCATTCAGACAATAGACATAGCAATTGCAACCAAGCTCATTCAATCCACTGTTGATGATTCCTTCATTGCAAACATACTCAACTCTCTCTCTGCTGGTTCCTTCCTCCTTCCTCCTCCCTCCTCCCTCCTCCCTTGATCTTCCTTCACAGACTGGACATATGATAATGGCACATTGTATTACCACAGCAAAATGTACATCCCTAGCTCTCTACATAAGGACCTTGTCACACATCACCACACTTCTGCAGCATTTGGACACAGAGGGATCTTTTAGACCCAATCTTCAATCATGAAAGACTACTGGTGGCCCAGCATGTCCACATTCATTCGAAAGTACATCTTAGGCTGCCCAATGTGCCAAGTGAACAAAGTAAATATCCATCCTACCACTCTGCCACTCTTCCCCATCCCATCCACATGCACTTGCCCCTTTCAGCAATTATCTGTGGATCTCATCACTGACCTTCCTCCTTCAGGGGACTATGACTCTGTCATGGTCATGGTAGACCATGGGCTCTCAAAGAGGGTAATATTCCTCCCTTGCTCTAAAACAGTCAATGCTGAAGGAGTAGCTTCTTTGTTTTTCAAACATATCTTTCCCAGATTTGGTCTACATGACAAGATCATCTCCAACAGAGGAACCCAATTCACATCAGCATTCTCTCAGGAACTAGCCTGACTTTTGGATTGCAACATTGCTCTCTCTACTGCCTATCACCCACAGACTGATGAACAAACAGAATGAACCAACCAGGAACTTGAAACATATCTATGCCTCTTCTGTCAACAAAACTCTTCTGCATGGACTGATTTCCTTCCCATTGCTGAATTCTGTCACAACTCCATGGTTCAGTCATCCACCAAACAAACTCTGTTTTACTAATGATGGAATACAAGCCAAGAGCCTATCCACCAATTGGGAAAACCTTCCTTCTGGCCCTAGAAAAATGTCTTACACTTCTCAATTTAGCAAGAGAAGAAGCCAATGCTGCCCACCAAAACATGTGCCTGGTGATGAAAGATTGAATCAATTTCCATTTCAAGCCATAGAAACAAGGGAACAAAGTATGGCTGGAAGCAAAGAACTTATGCTTTCCAGGATCACATCCCAAACTATCTGCCAGAAAACATGAACCCTTCCTTATCAAAAAGGTCATATCTTCCCTTGCTTACAAACTGAAATTACCCCCAACTTGGAAAATTCACTCCATATTCCATGCTTTGCTCTTGTCATCTTTCATATAAACAAACAAATTTGGGAGCCCATTCCTTGAACCACCCCTGGTGGACATAGGTGTTACAATTTTACCTTTCTCATGTCATTGCACCATGCTTTCTTCTCGTTACTATCACTCTCTATCAGATCTTCTTGATACTATGGCTTATCTTTGTAATGTTTGGACTTAGGCCTCTCTTCTAGGTGTTGTCTATTTACCAACACTTCATGTTCCTAACATCCCATCCAATCTCTCAGCCTCTTAGTCATCTCTTTTCAGTCAATGCAGCATAGGTTTGTCATTTTCCTTCTCTCACATTCCACTGCATTCCTTGCTGCATGTTTCATGACTCATGTCTTCTATTTTCAACTCATGGTCAGTGCTCAATACTAGTACTATAAAATCCCACTCCCTGTATTGTAGTTACTTAGCTTGATCTGTGCAATTACTACATGGTCTTCCTCAATCTCATGCATCCAGAATCCTTGTCTGAACGTCTGCAGAAACTGTTTATCCTAGACTTCAGCATACTTCTAGTGCAGAGACTCCCAAGTCTGAGGGAGTCCAGATCCAACTTGATGCACTAGTTAAAGACAGCATTGCATCCTTCATAACAAAAGATCAAGCTCGTCCCCAAGCAGCAGCCACTATTCTATAATTGCCCACCATTTCCAACCCCCACTGTATAATTGAAAGACTTAGCCTCCTCTGGGCTAACCCCTATGAGAACTCAAGAACTCCTTGAAGACAGACCATCTCCAGTGAGAACTAACCTAACCCCAGCCCTTCAGAACCAGAAGAGATTGAGGTCAACATCGAAACCACCCACTTCTCATCTATTGCCACAAATCACCCCTTAGAGTTGCTAGTCACCATACTAGAAGGACAACTTGTCAGCCCACCAGCCATCCATCAAAGAATTGCCTTAGGACCCCCAGCCCAACCTCCATCTTTGCCACCCAGTTGACCACAGACTTCAGTACCTACCCAACCACCTGTCATGATGGAAAGAAAAGCTGGATATCCAGAAGAGTTCTTTGGAGAACCGGAAGACACTGTTACAAATTTCCCTTGTCTTACTCCTTTTATCCCTCTTTTGCTTCTGTCTACATATAACCACATCTCACCTACTCCCCGTGTAGTAATAGGACTCGACTTACTTGTCATAGGGGTAATTCTCACTTGTCTCTTTCTTGCAATGTACATACTCAAGTTTGGGCACTTCCCTTATGACTAAGAAGTCACTTCTCTTTCTATGCCCATACTGATACCAAACATTCTATCTTGTTCTTTCTTGTTCTTGCTTCATCATCCACAGTAGTTCTTTCATATTCCTTCTCATTCTGTGGACTCGCCCTAAAGTGGCACCCCTCTGTATATAAGTTGCTACTGTGCACCTGTGTTTGGTATCTAGTTCTGTGCAATTCTACCTGCATTGTAACTTCATCTTTCTTAGGCTTTGCCACCCTAAGTTAGCTATATTGGCCTAGTGGAGAGCACCGTCTTGCTTGCTGTGTCCTCGTGCATTGCCATGCTGCAACCTGTTGTAATCCAACCATTGAGCTGTCCAGTTGCCCCAACCTCATCATCAGTTGTTTGTTGTCTCAAGTGAGTACATTGCAGTACATCTAACTGGGTGAAGCCCCTCTAGGTGTTTGTTACAACCTCTGCATAACAAAAGAACTAGATCTTCCCTGCTCACAGGCGTCGCCCTGCTGAGCACATATTGTCACCATTGCAGATCAAACCCCTCATTGACCACCTCTGCCAGGATCCTCTCATGACCCTTGGGCCTCCCCTCTCCCTGCCCCTACCCCAAAGAAGTCTGGTGCTTACTCTGGACCTCTCATATCTCCATCCACAGGAAAGCCAGTCCTGACCATGTTGTCATACATCCTGAAAAGCTCTTGGGTGCCAACCCAGGAGAAAACTAAGAAACTTCTAGGCTTTAGAAAGTCCTACTCTGCCCATTCCCCATTCCTCAAACCTGATGAACCTACTCCATCTCCCTCTCCACCACCTCCACTGTCCCCCATTGCTGTCACCCCACTGCAGTCACCACCACCCATGGCAGAATTAAAAGCAGCTCTTCCCAAGGCATTCTCTGGAAAGTCTAAAGATGCCCAAAGATGGATAAAGGCCATGAAGGCCTATTTCACAGTCAATGTGGCACTGTACGTGCAAGATTCTCATAAGTTGTCCACTACCCTTAACAGAATGGGAGCAGGACATAGTGGTATCTTTGCCAAACATTGGTATGACAAGATTAATGATGGAGCTGTCACTGCTGTCGACAAGACCTTCGACAAAATGGTCAAAGACTTTAATGCCACGTTCTACCTGATTGACCAGGAGTCAAATGCCAGATATAAGCTTGACCATCTTCATCAATGGCATCAAAAGAACGATGCCAGAGAATGGGACAATGGATTTCAGGAATATGTCACGGAAGCCTGAAACTTGATTGACAGGGCTAAAATCATCAACGAGGAAGAAAGGAAACACAAATTCCTAACTGGGCTCAACAGCACCATTGTGTTACACTGCAAGCAAAGACTTGAGTAACAAACGTCAACCCTTCCTGGGTTCCTCAGCTGACAGCTGGATGATGCTCAAGGTGAGAGAGCACCCTATACCAGAGTGAACGAATGTGCATGGGAATTATGCTTCCACGGGTTCGACAACCTTGACGGGCTTGATACCGTTTGGTTGACTATGATGTTGGTGTCGTGGCAAGGCAACACACAAGGACACAGCTGCTAGAGATGGCTAGCACCACAAGGTCGAGATAACTAACTTAGGGTGACGAAGCCTAAGAAAGAGACTGCTCTGATTGCAGGGGAATACAGAAAGAACAGAATGTTGAACACAGTGCGTGGTAGCGACTTAAGTACAGAGAGAGAGAGCATAAGGGCAGGCATATAGAAGATGATAGAACATTGGAGAAATCAGATGGTGAGGTAAAAGATATGACTAACATGCTGCAGATGACCGAGATATGGAACATGAAGGAAGGTAATAGAAACTGGTCTCCGGAAGGCAGCTAAGCCTGAGTCATTGTGGGAAGTGTCCATATTGATAGATGTATAGCAAGAGAAGTAATTGTAATGTGAAAGTAAGAAGAAACGTACTGGTTAGCAGTCATAGTGCAAAACACAATAGAGAGTCTGTGAAGTATGGTAAAAGAAGGCTGCCTGTGAGAGAAGTGATAAGAAGAACGAGGGAAAATTGTAACATTACCCCCTTGTTTAGATGGAACATTCTATGTTCCAGTCAATCCTGTGTGGTCAGGGGGAGTGTGACGAGTTCCATGCATTCTTTGAAGGGACAATCGGCAACTATGTGCCCTTCTTCTCCACAGTGTCCACAGAATCGCAAGTTGCATCTGTGTGCCCAGTGGCCTGGGTTCCATCGGAGACAGAACAGGCATTGATATTTGGTGCAAGCGTTACGCATGTGCCCCGATTCATTACAAATACTGCAAGGGAGGAATCGAGGGTTTGTTGGATCATCCTCGGACTTGGTGTGGTGAGAGCTCACTTCAGAACTGATACTCTTAGGTCAGTATGGGGTGGTTCATCTTTGACGATGTAGAGTACAGATCTGTTCCTCAGCTCTATGGTCCTCGTTACATTCTTCACGAAAAGGGGTGGGATTGTCAGAGATGCGATTTAAGAGGGGGGTAGGTTCTGGGACAACAGGGATTTCTTCAAAGTACTCCTTGAACTCATCTTCTGAGAGACGAGATAGGATATCGACAAGGAGATCACAGAACATGACTGGGGTGAGCCCATCGATAATGTCTGCTAGTCCAGTGTTGTGAATGACATTGAGCAGTGATTGATTTGTTTTGATGAGTGCTTGGTTAGTCAGCCCGATGCGCGCAGTGGAGAAAAACATGGGGTTGATGTTTGAGAACGAGTTTTTGCAAAGGGCCAGCCTATGATAGGTACAAACTAAACCTGGTAGAACTAAAGATCGAAGAAAATGGATATCGTGTTTGATGAGAAATGTGAGGCCTGGGTCTTCTAGACAGGCTACATAGAGATGATGTTGGAAGGGGAGAGGGAGTCAGCGGACATGGAGAGGGATGAAGTCAGGGAGGATGATGGCATTTCGAGTGGTAGAAGGTATTTGAGCAAATGTGGATGGTGATTCTTCAGGGGGAGAAGTGATGGTTTCATTATGGATTCTTTGAGCAATTTCATGAGTAGACGAGTAAGAGGAGGTAGGGGAGGATGATCTAGTCATGTTTTGTTCTTTTAAGTATTCTTCGGCGATTTCTGACCAAAAGGCTTTAGAGATACAATTGCAGGTGGGATCGAAGTTGAAAAGGGACATGAGACTTGTTCAAAGTCCATGTTTCTTTTTGTATGCTTTCAGCATGATTGAAGCTCCACTGAAATTTGCTTCAGGTTCCCATGTGTCTTCTGTGGACGAATAGCCTTTCCAGCACACAAGATAGTGGCGCTGTTTTGTGGAACCTCTATGACTCATTATTGCTTCGATTTTGTATTGTTCTTCTCCATCTATATCTTCTGGGGGTGGTTCCATAAACAGGGTTCCATATTCTTCTGTACTGCAGAACAGAGATAAGAGGGATGCATGGAAGACTGGATGAATTTTTCAAGTGGTAGGGAGTTTGAGGCGATATGCCCACAGCATTATTACCCATTCAATGGTAAATGGTCTGAATCTTCTTTGCATGAGTTTAGGGGTTCTGCCTGGGAATTTCAGGTTGCATGCTTCTAACCATACTTTATCTCCCATTTTCCATGTTGGAGTCTGGGTTTTGATACGATTTTTCATGACTAAAGCTGCTTTTTCATGCGCTGCTAGAGCTTCGTTCCTTGCTTCTTCTAGGGTCTCCATGTGGTTTTTAAGTTCAGGGAGGAAAGTTTTCCCTAATGGTGGGTGTGATCTTGGTTCATATCCGAGGATAACAAAAAACGGGGTTTGTTTCATGGAAGTGTGGATGGAGGAGTTATGACAATATTCCGCATAGGGCAACATTTTGACCCATTTGGTTGGTTGAGTGGTGCAAAACATTCATAGGTAGGTTTCTAATTCTTGGTTCATGCACTCAGTTTGCCCGTCTGTCTGTGGGTGATAGGCTGTGGATAAGGATAGGGAGTAATCGAGGAGCCTTGTGAGCTCTCTTGCGAATGCTGATGCGAATTGTGGGCCTCTGTCTGATATTACATTGTCATGGAGGCCAAATCTGGTGAATATGTGTTTGAAAAACAGCTCAGCAACGCCCGCGGTGTCGATTGTTTTGGCACAAGGGCAGAGAATTACCCCTTTCAAAAGGCCATGGTCAACCACAACCATGACCGAGTCAAGGCCATTCACCATGGGAAGATCAGTGATAAGATCAACTGATATCTGTTGAAACGGGCATGTGGCTGTAGAGGGGATCAGGGAGTAAGGAGGGGTGGTTGGGTGAGTGTTGACCTTGTTTGCTTGACAATGTGGACATCCATTGATGAATTTTCGAACAAACATTGCCAGTCTGGGCCACCAATAGTCGCGCATGACTCTGGTTTGTGTACGTAAAATGCCTCCATGTTCTGTGGTGGAGGTGCAATGACAATGTTTGACGACGTTGTTCCTAAATTCTTCTGGGATGTATAATTGATTTTGAAAGTACAGCTGGCCATTCTCAAAGTGCCAGTTGGACAGGGGGAATCTGGGGATGGGGGAGTTCTTTTCTGCAATCACGGCCAATGCCGTTAAGATGAATGGGTCTAATGAAGATGAATTTGCTATTTTGTCTGCGATGGACATATCTAGGGTTTTGATGAACAACGTGTCCAGGAGTAGAATGATGTCTTCATTGTCATTTTCATAAGTGGCAGGATAGGGATATCAGGATAATGTGTTGGCAGGGGCGACCTGTGTGGTGGGTATGCTAACGAATTGTAGGTTGAAATCTTGTAAGAAAAGCATCCATCGCACTTGTCTTCATGAGAGTTTGTGTGGTGCTCGGAAATATGTGAGGTTTTTGTGGTCTGTGAAGACTGTTACTGGATAGCCTGCTCCTCACAGGTAGTGTTTCCAGGTATTGAGGGTGTGTAGAACGGCGAGCAACTCTCTGTCATAGATGTCGTAGTTTCATTCGGCATTGATGAACGTTTGGGAGTGATAGGCACATGGGTGGTACTCTCCGTTGCCATCTTTCTGCAGGAGAACACCTCCTGATGCTACCAGGGAGGCATCGGTCATGATTGCAAAGGATTTAGTAGAGTCCAGCATTTGCAGTACCTGTTGACTGATAAAAATCTTTTTCAAAGCATTGAATGCTTTTTATTGTGCATCCTCCCATTTTCATGGAAGTTCTTTCTTTGTCAGATCATTGAGTGGTCATGCCAAATCCACGTAGTTGGGTACAAACTTCCGATAGAAGTTGCAAAAGCTCAAAAAAGACCACACACCTTTGACCATGGTGGGCGGTTTCCATTCTTCGATCACTTTGACCTTGTGAGGGTCAAGGCAGACTTGTCCTTCTTTGATAACCATGCCAAGGTATTCCATTTCAGAGGCATCGAACATGCATTTCGACAGCTTGAGATACAATTTTTCCTGACAGAACCTGTCAAGAACTCGATGCGTACACATTTGATGGGTAGAGATGTCAGGGGATGCGAAGCCCAGGTCGTCCATGTATATTCCAAGCCACCCTTCTGCTATCATGTCTTGGAAGATGTGGTTCATCATATTTTGGAAATGTGGTGAGGCATTGGAAAAGCCGAAGAACATGACCTGTGGTTCGAATAAACCTTCCGAAGTGATGAACACCACTTTCCATCGACTTTCTTCTTCGATGAGGACATTGTTATATCCCCAATGAATATCAAATTTGGTAAAAAACTTGGCATTTTTGAACTTGTCAAAGAGTTCAGAGATGATCGGGAGGGGGTATGTGTTTTTGACCATATGTGAGTTTAAGTACCAATAGTCTTGACATGGATGCAGTTTGCTGTCTTTCTTTCCTACAAAGAAGAAAGGGGATGCTTGTGGGGATGTTGAAGGAATGATTTTGCCATTTTCCGTGTTTTCCTTAATGAAGTCTTTGCAGGCTTGTTGTTCTGCTGGGTTGAGGGGATAAACTTTTGTGACCTTCAGGACGAATTCATCATCAGTTACAATGGGAAAGTCGAACCTTCTGTGGTTCGGGGGTAGTGCTCCTTTCAGAGGTTCATCGAATATGTCTTTAAAGTCCTTGTACACGTCGGAAAGGACTACTTTGGTTTTCTGAGTGTTCTGGGCAATTTCCATTGACAGTGTGACCTTATTGATAAATGTGGTGAGTTGATGACATTCTTCAACTACCAGTTCTTCAGTTTTCTCTTTAATGAGGAGGTTTCCCATTCTCCAATTTATAACTGGGTTGTGTTTCTTGAGCCAAGGGTGGCCCAGGATGATGTCTTCTTTTTCAAGATCTGTTATGTAGAAATCTTGGATGTGAGTGTACGGGGTTGGTCCACAGATAGTAAGCATCATTCAGGACATAAACTTGATTGTTCCGGCTTTGTTTTCGGAACCATTGGCATTCATTACTGAGATGGCATTTCTCATCTTTCTGAAACTGAGTTTCTTTCTCTGGAGGAAGTCCCAAGAAATGAAGGATCCTGTTGCACTGCTGTCGAGGAGTGCTTTCATGTCGACTTTCTTTCCATTTCCATGCAGCAAGATCAAAAGGTGGGAGGCTTTGTTCTTGCTATCCGTAGTGTACATGGATGAAAGTTTTACAGTAGGGAGTCGTTGCATCGACTGTATATGCTCCCGTTTTACAAATCCTGAGCGACTGGCTCTTCTTCAGCTTGTCCCTTGAGGGCTTCCTGTTCTGGCATTCTATCTTCGAAGCAGGTATGCAATACCTTGAGGATTTCATTGTCTGAACTTCCTTTCATCTGGAGTTGCTTGACATATTCATCGATGGGGGAGCCAGGGATTACCTGTTGTGGCTTAGGTTGATATGGCAGGGGTTTTGAGGATTCTGCGGTGGTTTGTACTGCTTTGACAGTGACTGGTTTTCGGTATGTTGTGGTCTTTCCTTTGCTGTGGTTTGCTGCCCAACAGCCTGGCTTCTTGCATATGAAGCACTTTCTTTCTCTGATGAGTCTAGCTCTCTCATTGGGACAGAGCTTGATGAAGTCTACATCCATGGCATTTGGGTCTCTCCCATGAGATTGGTAGGAGGAGGAGGAGGAGGATGAATAGAAGTTGTTTCATCTGATGTTTCTTGCACATGTGATGTTCGAGTGCATTTCTGCAGCTTTCTTAACCAGCAGTTCCAAAGTGGCAGGTGTGCCATTGACAATGATTGGGTCTCAGATTTCCTTATCCAGATCTGCTAAAAATTTGTAAAATTTTTCTTGTTCATCTGTGATTTTTGCTTTGTCAATGAGGGTCCTCGCCTCAGTTATGTATTCTAGAAAGCCATCTTCCCAGCAGTTGTCTTGGCCTTTCTTTCAGCGTTGTTGAAGTCTTTCTAGTTTGAATCACACATTGGATACTTGATCCACCAGGAAAAAGGTGGCATCAAAGTCTTTGACCATTTTAGCAAAGGTTTTATCTGCCACTGCCACTGTGGCATTGTTGATCCTATCGTACCAGTGATCTGCGAAAGCAGCTCCTTGCCCTTCCAGCATCCTGTTCAAAGTGGTACATAACTTTGTTGCATTGGCCGCATACAGAGCAGTGTTTACGGTGAAGTAGGCCTTCATGGCCTTCATTCATTGCTGTGCATCCTCAGATTTGCCAGTGAAGCAATCTGAGAGAGTGGCTTTCAGTTCTGCCATTGGTGGGGGTGGGGGTGTGACGAAGATGGGGGAGGGTGGTGGTGGTGGAGAAGGTGGGTTGGGGGGGGGCGACGGTGAAGAAGATGATTCATCTGGTTCAGGGGTGGGAGTACAGGCAGAAAAGGACCTTCCTAGTCCTAATATTCTCTTAGTTCTTTTGTGGGATCTCATCCATGAGTCTTCCAGGATGTGTGACGATGTCATATCTTGGATCCACAAGTCTAACTCTGACCCTCCAAGGTCACTCCGATACCAACTCCGTCCAACTCCGGTCTGATTTCCTTTTGTATTTATGCTATGCTTTAACGCTCCATTCCGTTACGTTCCATATTCTTACGTTCCATTCCATTCCATCCGTATTAGCATTAGTTCCGCTACCTAGACTCCTCTGTGCAGTGTTAACTGCGGAGCACAGCTCCACAGTACC
>JBBPKF010000458.1:0-12092 GCA_038089175.1 Binderoboletus segoi | reverse complement strand
GTTGGGCTTGTGGACCCAGGATATGACATGGACAAAACATATACAAAATTCTCTGCCAACTTTGTGGAAACCTTCTACCTCTATGACATGGAATCAGGCCATTCTCCAACTGATCTGTATGATGTCCCCCATGCCAACTACCATCAAAGAATGGCAAGACAAAGCCATTGTTTTCCACACCCAGAATGCCCAAGCAAGAGCCCTCAGAAGAGAAAGGCAACTCTTTGCCCCAGCAATCACCCATTGAGTTACTAGAGATCCAAATGCCATGGATATCGACTTTGTCCACCTTTGACCAGAAGAAAGAACCACCCTCCTCAGAGAAAAGAAATGCTTTGTTTGTAAGAAAAGTGGATGTTGGTCGTCCAACCATTCTAAAGGAAAAACCTCACAACTGCCCTATTGGTCCACCTATGTAAAAACCACCACCATCAAACCATCCCCTTCCAGGAACCAAGGAAACTCTCTAGTGTCCTATATCCAACATCTTTGAAATGAAAAAGAGATCCCCCATGACCAAATTATGCAGGTTCTCCAAACCTGTTTGAATGACAAAGAAAAGGAATCGTGTCTGAAGGGTTTTCCAAACAGAGAGTAGGGAAGTCAACACCTCCTCTCCAACATGTAGCTTCTGTATTTGTATCTAGAACTGAAGGCCAATCTATGCATATTTCAGTTGCCTTTCAGAATGTATGGAATCAAAAAGTTGACACAAATGATCTTATTGACAGTGGGGCAACTGGTTGCTTTATCTCCTGGAAGTTTGCCCATCAAAATCACATTCCTTTCTCTAAACTATCCCAACCAATTCTCACTAGAAACATGGATGGGATTGACAATGCTGGAGGAACAATCTGTTACTACACCACAAGAAAAATCACAATCCTTGGAAACAAACCCATCTCATTGACACATCAATTCCTCATTGCCAACCTAGGAAAGGAGGATGTGATCCTTGGACACCTGTGGCTAAAGAAGGTAAACCCTATCATCAATTGGCAAATGGGAAAATACTATCTGGATGAACAATCTTCCACTCAAATGACTCTAGAAAAATGTGAACACCTCAACCAATATCTCACCCGAACCACAATTTCCACTTCCATTGTCCAACAAACTCCTTCAATGAAAGCTACCCTCCTGGACCAGTATAAAGACTTTGCTGATGTATTTGATGAACCACCAAAAGGAGAACTACCACCACCCCAGGAACAATTTGATTTCACTATCCATATGAAAGATTTGTTCATCCCAAGGGTAGCAAAAGTTTACCCACTTAATCCATCTGAACTCTCCACATGCAAAGACTTTGTCCACAAAAACCTGGAGAAAGGAAAGATCATACTGTCCTCCTCACCTCAGGCTGTCCCTTTCTTTTTCATAGCCAAAAAGGACAGAACCCTTTGTCCTTGTCAAGACTACTGATACCTAAATGAACACATGGTCAAAAATGCCTACCCATTGCCCCTTATCTCAGACTTCATCGATAGATTCAAAGACGCCACCATTTTTACCAAATTCAACATTAGATGGGGATATGACAGTGTTCTTATTCAAGAACAAGACTGATGGAAAGTGGCATTCATCACCTCAGAAGGACTCTTCAAACCCCAAGTTATGTTTTTTGGATTTTTGAATGCTCCCCTCACTTTCAAGTGATGATGAATCACCTGTTCCATGACATGATAGCTGAAGGATGGTTGAGCATATACAGGGACAACTTGGCCATAGCTTCCTCCCATCTTCCCACTCACCAGAAAAGAACATGACATGTCTTGGAACACTTCCACAAAGAAAAACTTTACCTTAAACTTTCTAAATGCACCTTTAAATGCAATCACATGGAATACCTTGGTCTCATCATACATGCTGGAACAGTTCACCTTGACCCAGTCAAAGTCAAGGCCATACAGGAATGGAAACTGCCTACTTCAGTAAAGGGGGTCTGATTGTTCTTAGGTTTTTGCAACTTTTACAGGAAATTCATTCCAAACTATGCAAATATTGCTCAACCACTTATTGACCTCACCAAATCTGCAGTTAATTGGCATTGGAATGATGAATGAGAGAAAGCCTTCCACACACTTCAATCTATCATGACATCCAAGCCTGTCCTTTGCATGCCTAATGTAAACAACCCATTCTCCATCATGACCAACACTTCCCTCATAGCCTCTGGAGGTGTACTTCTCCAATCTGACAATAATGGTGATCTACATCCATGCACCTACCACTCCCAGTCCTTCCTCAATGCTGAACAAAACTATGATATCTATGATCATGAACTTCTGGCAGTTATCCATGCCCTGGACACTTGGAAGCACTACCTTCACAGCACTGGACATCCAGTGACAGTCTTAACTGACCACAAAAACCTGACCTACTTCTATCAACCCCAACACCTCAACCATCGGCAAGCCAGATGGTTCATGTTCTTGCAAGACTTCAACCTCCAATTTGTAGCAGTCTCCACAGCAAAAGTCACTCCCACAGATGCCCTTTCTCACTATCTCTACCCAGCAACAATCTCTGACAATAAAGATGTTACCCTCCTCCCCAACCACCTTTTTATTTGAACATTAGATAGCGTGATCGCCACAAAACTCGCCCAATCTACCACTGATGACCCCTTCATGGTGAAAGTTCTCAATGCCTTATCCAAAGGATCCTTTCTTCTTCCCCCACTGATTGGACATATGACAATGGTACACTCTATTATCAGAATAAAATTTATGTCCCTAGCACACTTCACAAGGACCTTGTTGCTCATCACCATGGCTCTGCAGCATTTGGTCATGGGGGGATCTTAATAAAAATCAGGATCCGAGGGCTCGAGGTGGTGGTGAAAAGCTAGTGTTCATGTAGCCACAGTACACATACTACGTTCAGTATGATTAAGTAAGGTAGCGTACTAACCGCGGCGAGTATGATTTCCAACACACCCTGTCAAACGAGACGTGGTCCATGGGTACAGTAGGCACAGCAAATGATTAACGAGAATGTAAGGAGGGGAATGGGAGCAGCTAGTATGATGAGAGTGAGGACAGGGGTTGCCGGACTCAGTACGAGCGTGGGGAAGTTGAAAGGTAGAAAGGTGAAGGGTAATTTTGGCCCTCGCAAGCCACTGCTTACAGGCAAATGATTTCGCCGCCTTGGATGAGGGTCCATAGGTGGGCTTAGTTTCCACTCTGCTCACTATATCCCAGAGGTCTTGCTCGTCTAATAGGGCCTCCATCTGCATGCTCCATTCAGCATAGTCTGTATCGTTAAGTTTTTCGAACACGAGTTTCAAGGATGACATGACGAGAAGGGGTGATACTGGCTAATTTATAGACACTAGCTTGTCTCCACAGGGCTACCAGCTGGTTTCGAGGTACTAGCTGACCTATGACAGGCTGGATTCGGGGCTCTAGCTGGCCTACGATGGGCTGGTTTTGAGGTACTAGCTGATCAATAACGGGCTGGATTCGAGGCTCTAGCTAGCCTGACGGGGGTGGCTGATCGATCGAGTGAGTGGAGACACAGAAGTCTAGCACTCGGGGCTCATAACCTGATAAAAATCGGGATCCGAGGGCTCGAGGTGGTGGCGAAAAGCGAGCGTTCATGTAGCCACAGTACACGTACTATGTTTGGTATGATTAAGTAAGGTAGTGTACTAACCGCGGCGAGTATGATTTCCAACAACGCGCACGAGGACGGCGAGAGACACGAGGGCACAAGAATGACTGCGGAGGGGTGGCAAGGCGAGCTCGTGCTCGCCTCATCGCACACCCAACATATCGTGGCCACGTCGACGAAGACGATATTGTGGTGATTGCGCTGCTGCGATCGCCGCGTCGTCGTCGTCGTCGTCGTCTCGCGTCTTTGCGTGTTGTCCAGAAATCACTGGTAGCGTCGTCCAGGGTCGTCGACGATGTCATCGTCGTTGTCGTCGTCATCCTCGCGGGGTCGTGAGATGGTCAGTGTGCGTGGTCATCATCGTTTCTGTGCCGTGAGACCGTGGTATTGGCCTGATCCTGGGGCTACGAGTGTGTGCCAGAGCAGGGTCGATCGAGGGAGGAGTTGTACCCGCGTTCGCGGCAGTTTGAACGCACCGTGGGAAATGTGTGACAGCTAGTGACAATGACTATATATGGACTTGTCAGATTCCTAACACGATCATCAGATTTCTAACGCACTTGTCAATTTCTTAACGCACTTGTCCAATTCCTAATGCCATCGTGAAATTCCTAATGCGTATGTCGAATTCCTAACGCACTTTGACAAATTCCTAACGCTAGGTCAAATAATTTATAGCGCTAAGGAATATTGTCCGGCCCTGCCCCTCATAGAATCCCCCCAATGTTACGCATTATGAGATGGCTGACGGTACTTACCAACGCAGTTTAAGTGTAGTGACTTGGACACCATGTGACTTTTTGTCATCAACACCTGCCAGATGAATACTGTATGCCGAGATTGTCCTAACTACGCTACTCATCGCTGCTGTGTACCGGCAAGTTGCGGCTCGTGGCTATGTAACATATCCATGAGGCCTCAAGCTGGCATCCCTCGATTGTCGGAGTGCCATGGGTGTGGACGCAAAGGCGTGCGTTTAACCTCAAGATGAATCCAGAGAGCACCCGGGAATCTCTCAAATCATGTTGTCGATGCTCAGGTTTTTATGTTATATGATTGCACATTTGGTCATTTTCTGTTTGAAGTCAGTCTTGACCACATACAGTTTAGTTTCCCTCGACAAAGTTCCGCCTTGAGGTTCAAGATCCACGTTCCCAGAAGCAGGGTTGATAGATCGTGCAATCCAAGTTTTTTCTTCATCCTTCGGATTCAAGGGTCAAAAGTGTTTCACCATGTAATGGACCAAGACTGGAAAAAGGAGATAATTGGTATTTGAAACTGAGATACCCATTCAGTACTGAACTCACAAAGGTGCCGTCGCTGATTGTGCGCTGGCCCCGGCCTCCGCTTGGTGATGATCGATTTGTTTCGCCCACTCCCTGAACAAGATCTGTTCAGTGTCACCAAGTTGAGTTCTTCATCGATTGTTAGGATAATAACCAGCGGCACAAGGATTCAAATGGGGTAATGTTTAGGGATGCAAATTTGAGCCTTCGGCGCGTCTTCACGGGTGCATGCTACAAGTCCAGACCAGCCTAGCCACTGCTACACAGCAGCTAAGCGCATACCCTTATTGACCAACAAATTATAAATAAATCAACAAAGCAATCCAGTGCTTCTGATAAAGTTCACTCATCACCTCCGGGATGCCCTGAACTATGTCCTTGAAGGGACAGTCGCACGTGCGCCATTTGCGCTCTGAAAACGACTTTATATGGACGCGAATCTCGATTGTTTTCCTTATGGAAGAACCCCCAAAACCCTCCGTCGTGAAATCGTGGTTCCCGAAAAGCTACGAAAGATTGGTTAAATGGTAACGGCATCCAACCTCTTTATAGATTCGGCCCCATGCGGACCCACATGGGGCTCAGGGACTCCGTATATACGCATAACTAGGATCAGGTTGTCGTTCCCCATCCCATCCTCAGCTGTGGTTATTTTTCATTCCTCAAGTTCTTCTTGACTTAGCAACAGGACTCAGAATGGGCTTGTACGACGGAACCGTTGGTGCGTACAATAGGGCCCTGATTGGTGGAATGGATTTTACTGAAAGATCGAATCCCAGGTACGCTCCTAGTGGGCATATTCTGTGAGGACTACCAATATCAACATTGCGTTCCGACTAATAAGTTGTGAGCCAAGTCAATACATTCTTATATGGCCTTGTCACATATCAGTTTGCGGCCTACTATCAGACCAGTAAGTGGACTCAGCAAAGGCGGATCCGTAACAGCTCATATCTCATTCTAGAGTTCAACGATTGGCCACTGACAAAGTTAGTCTGTCATCGATTCAAGTGAATGAGTTGACCAATGATTCTAGGTACACGGTATTCTTTCTATTCATTCTGGATACTTTCCACAGCATTTCGTGAGTGAGGTGAATCTTGTGGTCGGGAAATAGCCTTATCGTTCGGCAGAGCCATATATCTTGTTTGGGTTGATACGTTCGTGGCATCGTTGACCATCCTATTTACTTATGCTGAGTACGTTCTAGTGTGACCAACTATGATAATCCAGCAATACTGCGAAGTGCGTAATCACGACTCCTTTCCAAACTTGTCATCTGACTGCTTCCGGAGTTGCTCTCTGGCCATACGCTCTTACTCCTGTCTGTACTGCCCTTACTGCCATGGTGACGCAGTTATATCTGGGATTCAGGCATGTCCCGCGGGTCTATGATACAGTTCCAAACTAATCCTCAGTTGCTGTAGAATTTGGTATTTCACTGGTAGTAATATCCTATACGGCTTGGTCATCCTGCTTGCTATTCCTTCATTCACGCTGGGTGTGATTTGCAGCATTGAGGCTTGGATAATCCACATGTATGCACCATTTCTGAATCGTCTCACTGTGTCGAACTGATGTTGTTTAGTAAATCTGAGCTGCCCCGCATTACGCCTCTTGTAATTGCCTGGTTGTCTATGCAGGTCATTGTGGATGTATTCATCACTGGTACGCTCTTCACACGGTTTTCTGGTATTCAATTAAAATCGGCAGGCACTCTAATCATTGTTTTCACCCATTCTCGAACTGGCCTCCGTAAGACAGACACAGTTCTCAACCGACTCATTCGCGGTGCTATCCAGACTGGTCTCTTCGCCGGGATTTTCTCCATGGGCGACTTGATTGCTTTCACCGTTCTCCCCAACACAAACCTCTACGGCATGTTCGCCTTCCCCATTGGCCGCATCTACACGAATGTGAGCACTGTCACAAGCAAACGTATGTCGTCGACTGATTGTTCATTCTTTTGAAGACACTATTGGATACGCTCCTTAGCCGCAGATCGCTCAGGGCAGAATTGGTTGCCACACACGACGAGACCGGCATGGTACGTTTCTTAACTACCGTGGCAGCATCATCGTTAACCCCTAATGCCTGGGCAGTCTGGTTCAGTAAATTGGGCGCCCTACGATTCATCGCAACGCACTTCAACAGTGCCGCCGACCAGCAAACAAGTACAAGTACAAGGGACCACTCAGCGGGCATATGATCGCTCGCATCACGAGAGTTCGGAAGGCAATGTCGATCCAATGGCAGTCGAGGGCAACGCCTGAAGCTGTGTCCATTGATGGTATGGTTTGTTGTGTTTTATCGTTATGGTCAAATAGGTAATTGGAGTGTACACGTGTGCTGCAATTCCTCGGTCTAAGCTTGAGCTCTCGACGAAGAGCAGAGCGGGCCAAAATCTTCCCCTGTGATCCGTGATGGTCTGTTTGACGGGAGGCCGCGACGCGATGACACCCACTTCTGAATGCCCTCAGACAGACAAACAGACGTAGAGCCAGAGACGCTCGAGGGACGAGCAGGCGGAAGAGACGGCGCTCAACCTGGTGCATACTTTACGAGTAACTCTGGGTCACTAAGCATAGTGGCCGTCTACTGAAACCCAGGCGGAAATGTGCGGTGAGAAGCCCACGTATATAGGAGGTATCCGAAGTCACCACGCTCGATGGTGACTCCCCGGTTCCAACGTCGCGCTCTCCGGCTTTTCCCTCGGGGCTGGGTATCCATAAGCATCGGGACTCCAGTTGACCCTGCCCATGCCAAGACGGCCTCCCACCTCACAGGAGGCTCGCCTCTCCCCCAGCCCCAGACGGATCAGAGCCCGAACTTTGCGATGCATCCGCAGAGAGGGGAATTTCCGACGTCGCGCCCTCAAACACGTCTAATCGGCTTGCCTTCCGCGCGACGTCTGGTCCGCTTCAAGGTTTTTCGTCCCATATAAGCATCTTGAAAAGTGTAAACACCCTATTGCCGCACTTGGCAAGGTTGACTCCAACTTTACATCGTTCGAGTTCAACAGGGCTTAGTGCTAAGTTGGCGCTTCGTTCCATTCCGACTGTGCAAACTCATCGAACTGCCATTGTTTTCGAACCGGAGGCGAGGTCAATTTGGGGATAAAGAAAACCGGCTGGCCAGTAATGCTGACCTAGAGTGCCTTGTTAATTCCAAGCTTTCGGGGGTACGCGGAACGCTCCCATCAGCATGTCTCAATTGAATAAGCTCCTACTACTCCAGCTCCGCTGCACTAAATTATCCCCAGAACACAGCAGGGGGTACCCGGACACGACACTTTCAGGACTTGAAGCACACGCCGCGTCACGCAAGCGACCATTTTCCGTGTGCGTGTCGGCTGGTTGCTGATCGACGACTGGATAAATATTGGCCCCGCAAATCCATTCATGGGGAAATAGAGGTGACTGACGAATGACAGAAAACAGGCGGCTCCGTGTCCTATTCAGTGCAAGCCCCAGAAGGGGAAGGTCGCCTTGCTTTACAGGCAACCGTTAGCCTTGACATCGCACTCGGTTTGGGCGAGATTCAACCGCGAAATTCAAAAGTCTCGTCGAACGAGTGTCCGATCTTGGAGCAGCGTTGCACAGATCACTTGTGGAGTGTGAAAGGACGGTCGAGCTGTAACACGAGTCCGTAGGGACTCCAGTCGACGTGGTACGAGACTGGAGGAAAGTCGGAACAGAGTGGGGACGAGGAATGCCATGAGAGTGTACATTACGACGGGCTGATCTCCAAGATGGAGAATACCGCCCGTTGTTGGGTACGCGTCTAACACTACAGGTTGATCGGGTGACCTGCGGGGAGCGGTAGGCAGAGTCATAGAAAATGATCATTATGGATCAATAGCTACGACGTTGTCTGGGATCCCGCCCTGTTCCCTTGTATATGCGACTACTTACAAAACAGTCCCAGACGAAACACTCTGGGATAGCGCAGCAGGGCGTAACGTGGGGGTCCATCAGTGCCTACCTACGAGTTCTCTCCCGAGGCTTCGACGATCCCGAAACGGTTTTTGACGGGGAAGCACCCGCAGCACCGGACGCCACGGACTTCCCGAGCTTCATCGAAGACACAATGATGTACGGAACTGCGAAGACCGGAAAAATTCCCCGTGTATTTGACGTCAATTTGTGTGCCCGCAGAGCCGCCGCCGATATCGACACAAAGAACCGACGTCGCCTTGCTTGCAAGGACATTGCCATCGTGGTCACGGGTTCGAGCGTCAGTGCAGCGGCATCAAGCGCCATGGGTAGGGCTTTGTACGGACCTCATGTACAGTCACGTACACACTTGGTCAAGCAGGCAGGTCTCATTGGAGGCAGAAACGCCGCCACCTTTCCAGGTTGCTCTTCGTTCTTAGTCCCGGCGTTTATGCGTCCCAGGGGAATTGTTGGAAATATCTGGTCAGCTGGACGGGTCATGAAGGCGGAGATTAGGTCCCCGTTCCAGGCAGTACTAATAGGGGCCAAGTACCGTGACTACTTCCGTCAGCGATAAAAGGTAGCCCCTCTCATTGCCCTCTCCTTCACCATCCACTCGCAATGACGGCCCCGTAAGTCCCATTGACCCCGTCTGTGGACGAGTTCTGACGTCTGAGTGTGGACAAGTGGACAATCTGTTTCGCCTCTCGCCCCGTTGGGCATCGAAGCTGCCTTGAAGGCGAAAGAGGACCCCTCTTTCACCCCTCGTCCCAAAATATTTGACGAGTTCGCACTCACCGATCGCGTCGGACTCGTGTCGGGGGGGAACAGGGGCCTCGGACTCGAAGTAGCCATCGCACTGGCTGAGGCGGGCGCGCGAGCGGTCTACTGCTTCGATTTGCCAGCGGAACCGTCCGAGGAGTTCAAAGCATCTCGAGAGTACGTGAGCAGGCTGGGGAACAAGTCGAGGTTGGAGTACTTTAGTGCGGACGTGAGGGATCAAGCGCTGTTGCGGAGCAAGGCGGAAGAGATTGGGGACAAGGAGCAGCGATTCGACTTTTGTGTCGCCGCAGCGGGTATCTTGAAGCAAGACATGGGTTGTTTGGAGTATCCCGCGGAGGTATTCAGAGAAGTGAGTGGACGCGTTGGCGTTTGGCAACAGACTGATCGCGGGGGTGTAGGTGTTGGAGGTGAACACGACGGGGGTGCTGTTCACTGCACAGGCGGCCGGTCGACAGATGGAGCGCTTCGGTCGCGGAGGAAGCATCATCCTGATCGCATCCATGTCTGGAAGCGGCACGAACAGGGTGAGTGTGCTTTCGAATGCGAACGGTAGCGAGACTGAGGGTGCAGGACCACGCGTGGGTGTCGTACAACACGTCCAAGTCTGCGGTACTGCAGATGGCACGGAGCATGGCGTGTGAACTGGGGGAGAAGAGGATTCGAGTGAACACGCTCTCGCCTGGATACATTTATACGCAGTGCGTGTGTGGATTGACGTAGCTGCGCAACACTGACGTTGATCCACCAGGATGACAGCGGCGTTCCTCAACAAGCAGCCCCACTTGCTCCAGAAATGGTCTAACATGAATCCGCTTGGTCGTATCGGGCGGCCCGACGAGATGCGGGGCGTGGTGACGTGGCTGGCGTCGGATGCATCGAGCTTCTGCACTGGGAGCGAGTAGGTGTTCAGTCTACTTTCTATGAACCGGTTGCTGACGCACCGTGCAGTATTTTGGTGAGTGGTGGGCATCACGCGTGGTGAGGTCAGGAGCACAGCGTGGGAACCCCATGTACAATATGTATTCGATCACTGCAAGCAAGACCCTCGTGGAATCAGCGCAGCATGGCAATCTGCACGGGGGGCATCGAGGGTGATATCAGAGCCTCCTTGCGAGCCCCGAGAATACTTCAAGTCGGTCCGGCGATCATCAACGCACGCTCGAGACGTTCGGTTTCGTTTGACTCGCTGGAACAACAACCAAAGAGCCGAGCGAAAGCGCCCCTCCAGCAGTGAGAAAGAAAGTGTACGACTGGATCGACGGATGACTCCGATGGGCCGATCGATCGGGACGCATGGCGTTGAACAGCAGCAAAGAAGCGGGTTGTGAAACTTTCACAGCAACAAATGGAAGACAGCTGGGAACCGTAACTTGGAATGCATGCGGTGTGTTTCAGCGCCGCGATAAGACAGGAGAGTGCGCAGTCGCCTTCAGGGAAAATCCGATTTCCCTAGAGGGCAGGTTCACGAATTCGCGACCCCAGCAGAATCAATTGAAGTGGTGATGAATGAGTGGAATTCCAAAGAATGATTACAAGGGTATTCGTGGCAGTTCGGAAGAATTCGGGTTGAAAGAGTGTTCGACGTCGTTCTGCCTTAGAGCTGAGACAATATTAACATCGCAGTCTGAGGCAATCAGAAATGATAAGGAGCGGTGAAAGCTGCTGGGCCCGGACTTGGAGGATGTTGAACCTCGGAACATTAATGGTCGCAGCCTGAGTTACGCCCAGTTTCAATCCATTGTCGAGACAAATGTAGTGTAAACGAAACATTGAAAAAGGAAAGACCGAAAACTAAACGAGCGTTCATGCATATGGACGAGGGCAAGAGAGCAAGAAGTACGAGCGTCAGCTTTCCAGACGAGAGCCAGGACGGAAACGAGCGTAAAGCAGGGTATAACGCAGTCATGTAGTTCTCGCCAATGTAAAAAGAGCTCCAACCCGGCGATACAGGGTGGGCGTCGCCATGAGACCCTCATCGTCTGGCACTTCCGCGACCATAGCCAGCCTGAAGGTTGTCGAGTTCCCCCTCCAACTGCTTGATGGCGCTGTGGGCCATCTCCAGGTCCTTGTTGAGGCGGTCGCGTTCCGCGATAAGCTGTAACGCGTTCGTTAGTCGAGCTCATCGCCCAGAAACTTGCACGTACGTGTTGCTCCCATTGTCTGAAGCGGGCTTCCTCTGACTTGACCTGCTCAGTGAAACGTTTCCGGAGCTGCTCTTCCTCTTCCTTGAACTTGGGGTTGTCCACCTTCTTGACCTTGGGCTCCCCAAACTTCCTCGTCTCCATCTGTTGTTGCCTGTAGTTCTCGTAGTGGAGCTCCTCGGTCGTCGAGATCAGGTCCAACATGTGCGTCCTGATGAGAAGCGAGCGTAACTTGCGGAAATCGCAGTGGTTCTCGTTCTCGACCTCCGCGACACCCCAGAGGTACTCACGACCCTTGACGACGCGGCCGTCAGGGGTTTGGACGTCCT